>CAKAJE020001888.1:0-133474 GCA_916610135.2 Macropis europaea
AATTCTTATATTAACCGTAATATAAAATGATCTAATCGGGTCTCTGTTTGCCTTATCCTAGAAGTTTAATAGTGCATTTTACTCGCCATTTCATGCGCATTGAGCTGCCGCTTAGCCCAATACGCTATCTGAAATAGGAGCGACGTAAATTGAACAAATGTGATAGAATTTTTCTGAATTCTTAAATAAACCATAATATGAAATGATCTAATCGGGTCTCTGTTTGCCCTACCCTAGAAGTTTAACAGTGCATTTCACTCGCCATTTCATGCTCTTTGAGATGCCGCTTAGCCCAATACGCTATCTGAAATAGGAGCGACGTAAATTGAACAAATGTGATAGAATTTCCCTGAATACTTATATTAACCAAAATATAAAATGATCTAATCGGGTCTCTGATTGCCCTATCAAAGAAGTTTAATAGTGCATTTTACTCGCCAATCCACGCGCTTTACGATTCCGCCTAGCCCAGTACGCTAGCTGAAATAGGAACGACGTAAATTGAAAAAATGTGATAGAATTACGCTGAATTTTTAAATTAACGATAATATAAAATGATCTAATCGGGTCTCTGGTTGCCCTACCCTAGAAGTTTAATAGTGCATTTTACTCGCCATTTCTTGCGCTTTGAGATGCCGCTTAGCCCAATACGCTATCTGAAATAGGAGCGACGTAAATTGAACAAATGTGATAGAATTACGCTGAATTCTTATATTAACCAAAATATAAAATGATCTAGTCGGGTCTCTGTTTGCCCTACCATAGAAGTTTAATAGTGCATTTTGCTCGCCATTCCACGCGCTTTAAGATGCTGCCCAGCCCAGTAGGCTATCTGAAATAGGAGCGACGTAAATTGGACAAATGTGATAGAATTTTTCTGAATTCTTAAATAAACCATAATATGAAATGATCTAATCGGGTCTCTGTTTGCCCTACCCTAGAAGTTTAACAGTGCATTTCACTCGCCATTTCATGCTCTTTGAGATGCCGCTTAGCCCAATACGCTATCTGAAATAGGAGCGACGTAAATTGAACAAATGTGATAGAATTTCCCTGAAATCTTATTAAACAAAATATAAAATGATCTAAACGGGACTCTGATTGCCCTATCATAGAAGTTTAGTAGTGCATTTTACTCGCCATTCCACGCGCTTTAAGATGCCACCTAGCCCAGTACGCTATCTGAAATAGGAGCGACGTAAATTGCACAAATGTGATAGAATTTGGCTGAATTCTTAAATTAATCATAATATAAAATGATCTAATCGGGTCTCTGTTTGCCCTACCCTATCAGTGTAGTAGTGCATTTTACTCGCCCTTCCACGCGCTTTAAGATGCCGCCTAGCCCAGTACGCTATCTGAAATAGGAGCGACGTAAGTTGAACAAATGTGATAGAATTACGCTGAATTCTTATATTAACCGTAATATAAAATGATCTAATCGGGTCTCTGTTTGCCTTATCCTAGAAGTTTAATAGTGCATTTTACTCGCCATTTCATGCGCATTGAGCTGCCGCTTAGCCCAATACGCTATCTGAAATAGGAGCGACGTAAATTGAACAAATATGATAGAGTTTCGCTGAATTCTTAAATTAACCATAAAATAAAATGATCTTATCGGGTGGCCGTTTGCCCTACCCTAGAAGTTTAACAGTGCATTTTACTCGCCATTTCATGCGGTTTGAGATGCCGCTTAGCCCAATACGCTATCTGAAATCGCAGCGACGTAAATTGAAAAACGTGATAGAATTTCCCTGAATTCTTATATTAACCTTAATGTAAAATGATCTAATCGGTTCTCTGTTCGCCCTATCCCAGAAGTTTAATAGTGCCCTTCACTCGTCATTTCGTGCGCTTTGAGATGCCGCTTAGCCCAATACGCTATCTGAAATAGGAGCGACGTAAATTGAACAATTGTGATAGAATTTCGCTGAATTCTTATATTAACCAAAATATAAAATGATCTAGTCGGGTCTCTGTTTGCCCTATCATAGAAGTTTAATAGTGCATTTTGCTCGCCATTCCACGCGCTTTAAGATGCTGCCCAGCCCAGTAGGCTATCTGAAATTGGAGCGACGTAAATTGAACAAATGTGACAGAATTTTGCTGACATCTTAAACTAACCATAATATAAAATGATCTAATCGGGTCTCTGTTTGCCCTACCCTACAAGTTTAGCAGTGCATTTTACCCGCCATTTCATGAGCATTGAGATGCCGCTTAGCCCAATAAGCTATCTGAAATAGGAGCGACGTAAATTGAACAAATGTGATAGAATTTTTCTGAATTCTTAAATAAACCATAATATAAAATCATCTTATCGGGTCTCTGTTTGCCCTACCCTAGAAGTTTAATGGTGCATTTTACTCGCCATTTCTTGCGCTTTAAGATGCCGCCGCGCCCAGTACGCTATCTGAAGTAGGAGCGACGTTAGTTGAACAAATGTGATAGAATTACGCTGAATTCTTATATTAACCGTAATATAAAATGATCTAATCGGGTCTCTGTTTGCCCTACCCTACAAGTTTAGCAGTGCATTTTACTCGCCATTTCATGCGCTTTGAGATGCCGCTTAGCCCAATACGCTATCTGAAATAGGAGCGACGTAAATTGAACAAATGTGATAGAATTTCCCTGAATTCTTATATTAACCAAAATATAAAATGATCTAATCGGGTCTCTGTTCGCCCTATCATACAAGTTTAAAAGTGCATTTTACTCGCCAATCCACGCGCTTTAAGATTCCGGCTAGCCCAGGACGCTATCTGAAATAGGAGCGACGTCAATTGAACAAATGTGATAGAATTTGGCTGAATTCTTAAATTAATCATAATATAAAATGATCTAATCGGGTCTCTGTTTGCCCTACCCTAGAAGTTTAACAGTGCATTTTACTCGCCATTTCATGCGCTTTGAGATGGCGCTTAGCCCAATACGCTATCTGAAATAGTAGCGACGTAAATGGAACAAATGAGATAGAATTTGGCTGGATTCTTAAATTAACCATAATATAAAATGATCTAATCGGGTCTCTGTTTGCCTTCCCTAGATGTTTAATGGTGCATTTTGCTCGCCATTTCATGTGATTTGAGATACCGCTTAGCCCAATACGCTATCTGAAATAGGAGCGACGTAAATAGAACAAATGTGATAGAATTTCCCTGAAATCTTATATTAAACAAAATATAAAATGATCTAAACGGGACTCTGATTGCCCTATCATAGAAGTTTAGTAGTGCATTTTACTCGCCATTCCACGCGCTTTAAGATGCCATCTAGCCCAGTACGCTATCTGAAATAGGAGCGACGTAAGTTGAACAAATGTGATAGAATTACGCTGAATTCTTATATTAACCGTAATATAAAATGATCTAATCGGGTCCCTGTTTGCCTTATCCTAGAAGTTTAATAGTGCATTTTACTCGCATTTCATGCGCATTGAGATGCCGCTTAGCCCAATACGCTATCTGAAATAGGAGCGACGTAAATTGAACAAATATGATAGAGTTTCGCTGAATTCTTATATTAACCATAATATAAAATCATCTTATCGGGTCTCTGTTTGCCCTACCCTAGAAGTTTAATAGTGCATTTTACTCGCCATTTCTTGCGCTTTAAGATGCCGCCGCGCCCAGTACGCTATCTGAAGTAGGAGCGACGTTAGTTGAACAAGTGTGATAGAATTACGCTGAATTCTTATATTAACCGTAATATAAAATGATCTAATCGGGTCTCCGTTTGCCCTACCCTACAAGTTTAGCAGTGCATTTTACTCGCCATTTCATGCGCTTTGAGATGCCGCTTAGCCCAATACGCTATCTGCAATAGGAGCGACGCCCATTGAACAAATGTGATGGAATTTCGCTGAATTCTTATATTCACCAAAATATAAAATGATCTAATCGGGTCTCTGATTGCCCTATCATAGAAGTTTAATAGTGCATTTTACTCGCCATTCCACGCGCTTTAAGATGCCGCCTAGCCCAGTACGCTATCTGAAATAGGAGCGACGTAAATTGAA
Organism: Macropis europaea; assembly: GCA_916610135.2. Taxonomy (NCBI): domain Eukaryota; kingdom Metazoa; phylum Arthropoda; class Insecta; order Hymenoptera; family Melittidae; genus Macropis; species Macropis europaea. The sequence continues at coordinate 4,022 of CAKAJE020001888.1, forward strand.
CAAATGTGATAGAATTTTGCCGAATTCTTAAATTAACCATAATATAAAATGATGTAATCGGGTCTCTGTTCGCCCTACCCAAGAAGTTTAATAGTGCATTCCTCACGTCATTTCATGCGCTTTGAGGTGCCGCTTAGCCCAATACGCTATCTGAAATAGGAGCAACGTAAATTGAACAAATGTGATAGAATTTCGCTGAATTCTTATATTAACCAAAATATAAAATGATCTAATCGGGACTCTGATTGCCCTATCATAGAAGTTTAGGAGTGCATTTTACTCGCCCTTCCACGCGCTTTAAGATGCCGCTCAGCCCAATACGCTATCTGAAATAGGAGCAACGTAAATTGAACAAATGTGATAGAATTTCGCTGAATTCTTATATTATCCAAAATATAACATGATCTAATCGGGACTCTGATTGCCCTATCATAAAAGCTTAGTAGTGCATTTTACTCGCCCTTCCACGCGCTTTAAGATGCCGCCTAGCCCACTACGCTATCTGAAATAGGAGCGACGTAAGTTGAACAAGTGTGATAGAATTACGCTGAATTCTTATATTAACCGTAATATAAAATGATCTAATCGGGTCTCTGTTTGCCTTATCATAGAAGTTTAATAGTGCATTTCATGCGCTTTGAGATGCATCTTAGCCCAAGAAGCTATCTGAAATAGGAGCGACGTAAATTGAACAAATGTGATAGAATTTCGCTGAATTCTTATATTAACCAAAATATAAAATGATCTAATCGGGACTCTGATTCCCTATCATAGAAGTTTGGTAGTGCATTTTACTCGCCCTTCCACGCGCTTTAAGATGCCGCCTAGCCCAGTACGCTATCTGAAATAGAAGCGACGTAAGTTGAACAAATGTGATAGAATTACGCTGAATTCTTATATTAACCGTAATATAAAATGATCTAATCGGGTCTCTGTTTGCCTTATCCTAGAAGTCTAATAGTGCATTTCACTCGACATTTCATGCGCTTTGAGATGCCGCTTAGCCCAATAAGCTATCTGAAATAGGAGCGACGTAAATTGAACAAATGTGATAGAATTTTTCTGAATTCTTAAATAAACCATAATATGAAATGATCTAATCCGGTCTCTGTTTGCCTTATCCTAGAAGTTTAATAGTGCACATTGCTCGCCATTTCATGCGCTTTGAGATGGCGCTTAGCCCAATACGCTATCTGAAATAGGAGCGACGTAAATTGAACAAATGTGATAGAATTTCGGTGAATTCTTATAATAATCTTAATGTAAAATGATCTAATCGGGTCTTTGTTCGCCCAACCCTAGAAGTTCAATAGTGCATTTCACTCGTCATTTCATGCGCTTTGAGGTGCCGCTTAGCCCAATACGCTATCTGAAATAGGAGCGACGTAAACTGAACAAATGTGATAGAATTTTTCTGAATTCTTAAATAAACCATAATATGAAATGATCTAATCCGGTCTCTGTTTGCCTTATCCTAGAAGTTTAATAGTGCACATTGCTCGCCATTTCATGCGCTTTGAGATGGCGCTTAGCCCAATACGCTATCTGAAATAGAAGCGACGTAAGTTGAACAAATGTGATAGAATTACGCTCAATTATTATATTAACCGTAATATAAAATTATCTAATCGGGTCTCTGTTTGCCCTACCCTAGAAGTTTAATAGTGCACTTTGCTCGCCATTTCATGCGCTTTGAGATGGCGCTTAGCCCAATACGCTATCTGAAATAGGAGCGACGTAAATTGAACAAATGTGATAGAATTTCGCTGAATTCTTATATTAAACTTAATGTAAAATGATCTAATCGGGTCTCTGTTCGCACTACCCTAGAAGTTTAATACTGCATTTCACTCGTCATTTCATGCGCTTTGAGTTGCCGCTTAGCCCAATAAGCTATCTGAAATAGGAGCGACGTGAATTGAACAAATGTGATAGAATTTCGCTGAATTCTTATATTAAACTTAATGTAAAATGATCTAATCGGGTCTCTGTTCGCACTACCCTAGAAGTTTAATACTGCATTTCACTCGTCATTTCATGCGCTTTGAGTTGCCGCTTAGCCCAATACGATATCTGAAATAGGAGCGATGTAAATTGAACAAATGTGATAGAATTTTGCTGAATTCTTAAATTAACCATAATATAATATGATCTAATCGGGTCTCTGTTTGCCCTACCCTATAAGTTTAGTAGTGCATTTTACTCACCCTTCCACGCGCTTTAAGATGCCGCCTAGCCCAGTACGCTATCTGAAATAGGAGCGACGTAAGTTGAACAAATGTGATAGAATTACGCTGAATTCTTATATTAACCGTAATATAAAATGATCTAATCGGGTCTCTGTTTGCCTTATCCTAGAAGTTTAATAGTGCATTTTACTCGCCATTTCATGCGCATTGAGCTGCCGCTTAGCCCAATACGCTATCTGAAATAGGAGCGACGTAAATTGAACAAATGTGATAGAATTTTTCTGAATTCTTAAATAAACCATAATATGAAATGATCTAATCGGGTCTCTGTTTGCCCTACCCTAGAAGTTTAACAGTGCATTTCACTCGCCATTTCATGCTCTTTGAGATGCCGCTTAGCCCAATACGCTATCTGAAATAGGAGCGACGTAAATTGAACAAATGTGATAGAATTTCCCTGAATACTTATATTAACCAAAATATAAAATGATCTAATCGGGTCTCTGATTGCCCTATCAAAGAAGTTTAATAGTGCATTTTACTCGCCAATCCACGCGCTTTACGATTCCGCCTAGCCCAGTACGCTAGCTGAAATAGGAACGACGTAAATAGAAAAAATGTGATAGAATTACGCTGAATCTTTAAATTAACGATAATATAAAATGATCTAATCGGGTCTCTGGTTGCCCTACCCTAGAAGTTTAATAGTGCATTTTACTCGCCATTTCTTGCGCTTTGAGATGCCGCTTAGCCCAATACGCTATCTGAAATAGGAGCGACGTAAATTGAACAAATGTGATAGAATTTCCCTGAAATCTTATATTAAACAAAATATAAAATGATCTAAACGGGACTCTGATTGCCCTATCATAGAAGTTTAGTAGTGCATTTTACTCGCCATTCCACGCGCTTTAAGATGCCACCTAGCCCAGTACGCTATCTGAAATAGGAGCGACGTAAGTTGAACAAATGTGATAGAATTACGCTGAATTCTTATATTAACCGTAATATAAAATGATCTAATCGGGTCCCTGTTTGCCTTATCCTAGAAGTTTAATAGTGCATTTTACTCGCATTTCATGCGCATTGAGATGCCGCTTAGCCCAATACGCTATCTGAAGTAGGAGCGACGTAAATTGAACAAATATGATAGAGTTTCGCTGAATTCTTATATTAACCATAATATAAAATCATCTTATCGGGTCTCTGTTTGCCCTACCCTAGAAGTTTAATAGTGCATTTTACTCGCCATTTCTTGCGCTTTAAGATGCCGCCGCGCCCAGTACGCTATCTGAAGTAGGAGCGACGTTAGTTGAACAAGTGTGATAGAATTACGCTGAATTCTTATATTAACCGTAATATAAAATGATCTAATCGGGTCTCTGTTTGCCTTATCCTAGAAGTCTAATAGTGCATTTCACTCGCCATTTCATGCGCTTTCAGATGCCGCTTAGCCCAATAAGCTATCTGAAATAGGAGCGACGTAAATTGAACAAATGTGATAGAATTTTTCTGAATTCTTAAATAAACCATAATATGAAATGATCTAATCCGGTCTCTGTTTGCCTTATCCTAGAAGTTTAATAGTGCACATTGCTCGCCATTTCATGCGCTTTGAGATGACGCTTAGCCCAATACGCTATCTGAAATAGGAGCGACGTAAATTGAACAAATGTGATAGAATTTCGCTGAATTCTTATAATAATCTTAATGTAAAATGATCTAATCGGGTCTTTGTTCGCCCAACCCTAGAAGTTTAATAGTGCATTTCACTCGTCATTTCATGCGCTTTGAGGTGCCGCTTAGCCCAATACGCTATCTGAAATAGGAGCAACGTAAATTGAACAAATGTGATAGAATTTCGCTGAATTCTTATATTAACCAAAATATAAAATGATCTAATCGGGACTCTGATTGCCCTATCATAGAAGTTTAGTAGTGCATTTTACTCGCCCTTCCACGCGCTTTAAGATGCCGCTTAGCCCAATACGCTATCTGAAATAGGAGCAACGTAAATTGAACAAATGTGATAGAATTTCGCTGAATTCTTATATTAACCAAAATATAACATGATCTAATCGGGACTCTGATTGCCCTATCATAAAAGCTTAGTAGTGCATTTTACTCGCCCTTCCACGCGCTTTAAGATGCCGCCTAGCCCACTACGCTATCTGAAATAGGAGCGACGTAAGTTGAACAAGTGTGATAGAATTACGCTGAATTCTTATATTAACCGTAATATAAAATGATCTAATCGGGTCTCTGTTTGCCTTATCATAGAAGTTTAATAGTGCATTTCATGCGCTTTGAGATGCATCTTAGCCCAAGAAGCTATCTGAAATAGGAGCGACGTAAATTGAACAAATGTGATAGAATTTCGCTGAATTCTTATATTAACCAAAATATAAAATGATCTAATCGGGACTCTGATTCCCTATCATAGAAGTTTAGTAGTGCATTTTACTCGCCCTTCCACAAGCTTTAAGATGCCGCCTAGCCCAGTACGCTATCTGAAATAGGAGCGACGTAAGTTGAACAAATGTGATAGAATTACGCTGAATTCTTATATTAACCGTAATATAAAATGATCTAATCGGGTCTCTGTTCGCCCTACCCTAGAAGTTTAACAGTGCATTTTACTCGCCATTTCATGCGGTTTGAGATGCCGCTTAGCCCAATACGCTATCTGAAATAGGACCGACGTAAATTGAAAAACGTGATAGAATTTCCCTGAATTCTTATATTAACCTTAATGTAAAATGATCTAATCGGTTCTCTGTTCGCCCTACCCTAGAAGTTTAATAGTGCCTTTCACTCGTCATTTCATGCGCTTTGAGATGCCGCTTAGCCCAATACGCTATCTGAAATAGGAGCGACGTAAATTGAACAATTGTGATAGAATTTCGCTGAATTCTTATATTAACCAAAATATAAAATGATCTAGTCGGGTCTCTGATTGCCCTATCATAGAAGTCTAATAGTGCATTTTGCTCGCCATTCCACGCGCTTTAAGATGCCGCCTGGCCCAGTACGCTATTTGAAATTGGAGCGACGTAAATTGAACAAATGTGACAGAATTTTGCTGACATCTTAAATTAACCATAATATAAAATGATCTAATCGGGTCTCTGTTTGCCCTACCCTACAAGTTTAGCAGTGCATTTTGCTCGCCATTTCATGCGCTTTGAGATGGCGCTTAGCCCAATAAGCTATCTGAAATAGGAGCGACGTAAACTGAACAAATGTGATAGAATTACGCTGAATTCTTATATTAACCGTAATATAAAATGATCTAATCGGGTCTCTGTTTGCCTTACCCTAGAAGTTTAATAGTGCATTTTACTCGCCATTTCATGCGCTTTGAGATGCCGCTTAGCCCAATACGCATCTGAAATAGGAGCGACGTAAATTGAACAAATATGTTAGAATTACGCTGAATTCTTATATTAACCGTAATATAAAATCATCTAATCGGGTCTCTGTTTGCCTTACCCTAGAAGTTTAATAGTGCATTTTACTCGCCATTTCATGCGCTTTGAGATGCCGCTTAGCCCAATACGCTATCTGCAATAGGAGCGACGTCCATTGAACAAATGTGATGGAATTTCGCTGAATTCTTAAATTAACCATAATATCAAATGATCTAATCGGGTCTCTGTTTGCCCTATCATAGATGTTTAATAGTGCATTTCACTCGTCATTTCATGCGCTTTGAGATGCCGCCTAGCCCCGTACGCTATCTGAAATAGGAGCGACGTAAGTTGAACAAATGTGATAGAATTACGCTCAATTATTATATTAACCGTAATTTAAAATTATCTAATCGGGTCTCTGTTTGCCCTACCCTAGAAGTTTAATAGTGTACTTTGCTCGCCATTTCATGCGCTTTGAGATGGCGCTTAGCCCAATACGCTATCTGAAATAGGAGCTACGTAAATTGAACAAATGTGATAGAATTTCGCTGAATTCTTATATTAACCTTAATGTAAAATGATCTAATCGGGTCTCTGTTCGCCCTACCCTAGAAGTTTAATACTGCATTTCACTCGTCATTTCATGCGCTTTGAGTTGCCGCTTAGCCCAATACGCTATCTGAAATAGGAGCGACGTAAATTGAACAAATGTGATAGAATTTCGCTGAATTCTTAAATTAACCATAGTATAAAATGATCTTATCGGGTCGCCGTTTGCCCTACCCTAGAAGTTTAACAGTGCATTTTACTCGCCATTTCGTGCGCTTTGAGATGCCGCCTAGCCCAGTACGCTATCTGCAATATCAGCGACGTAAATTGAACAAATGTGACAGAATTTCCCTGAATTCTTGTATTAACCTTAATGTAAAATGATCTAATCGGTTCTCTGTTCGCCCTACCCTAGAAGTTTAACAGTGCCTTTCACTCGTCATTTCATGCGCTTTGAGATGCCGCTTAGCCCAATACGCTATCTGAAATAGTAGCGACGTAAATTGAACAAATGTGATAGAATTTTTCTGAATTCTTAAATAAACCATAATATGAAATGATCTAATCGGGTCTCTGTTTGCCCTACCCTAGATGTTTAACAGTGCATTTTACTCGCCATTTCATGCGCTTTGAGATGCCGCTTAGCCCAATGCGCTATCTGAAATAGGAGCGACGTAAATTGAACAAATGTGATAGAATTTGGCTGAATTCTTAAATTAACCATAATATAAAATGATCTAATCGGGTCTCTGTTTGCCTTACCCCAGAAGTTTAATAGTGCATTTTACTCGCCATTTCATGCGCTTTGAGATGCCGCTTAGCCCAATACGCTATCTGGAATAGGAGCGACGTAAATTGAACAAATGTGATACTATTTCCCTGAAATCTTATATTAAACAAAATATAAAATGATCTAATCGGGTCTCTGATTGCCCTATCATAGAAGTTTAGTAGTGCATTTTACTCGCCATTCCACGCGCTTTAAGTTGCCGCCTAGCCCAGTACGCTGTCTGAAATAGGAGCGTCGTAAGCTGAACAAATGTGATAGAATTTTGCTGAATTCATAAATTAACCATAATATAAAATGATCTAATCGGGTCTCTGTTTGCCCTACCCTAGAAGTTTAATAGTGCATTTTAGTCGCCATTTCATGCGCTTTGAGATCCGGCTTAGCCCAATACGCTATCTGAAATAGGACCGACGTAAATTGAACAAATGTGACAGAATTTCCCTGAAATCTTATATTAAACAAAATATAAAAGGATCTAATCGGGTCCCTGATTGCTCTATGATAGAAGTTTAGTAGTGCATTTTACTCGCCCTTCCACGCGCTTTAAGATGGCGCATAGGTCACTAGGCTATCTGAAATAGGAGCGACGTAAGATGAACAAATGTGATAGAATTACGCTGAATTCTTATATTAACCGTAATATAAAATGAACTAATCGGGTCTCCGTTTGCTCTATCCTAGAAGTTTAATAGCGTATTTAACGCGCCATTCCACACGCTTTAAGATGCCGCCTAGCCCAGTACGCTATCTGAAATAGGAGCGACGTAACTTGAACAAATGTGATAGAATTACGCTGCATTCTTATATTAACCGTTATATAAAATGATCTAACCGGGTATCTGTTTGCCTTATCCTAGAAGTTTAATAGTGCATTATACTCGCCATTTCATGCGGTTCGAGATGCCGCTTAGCTCAATACGCTATCTGAAATAGGAGCGACGAAAGTTGAACAAATGTGATAGAATTTCGCTGAATTATTTTATTAACCAGAATGTAAAATGCTCTAATCTGGTCTCTGTTCGCCCTACCATAGAAGTCTTATAGTGCATTTCACTCGCCATTTCATGCGCTTTGAGATGCCGCTTAGCCCGATACGCTATCTGAAATAGGAGCGACCTAAATTGAACGAATGTGATAGAATTTTGCTGAATTCTTAAATTAACCATAATATAAAATGATCTAATCGGGACTCTGCTTGCCCTACCCTAGAAGTTTAATAGTGCATTTTCCTCGTCATTTCATGCGCTTTGAGATGCCGCTTAGCCGAATACGCTATCTGGAATAGGAGCGACGTAAATTGAACAAATGTGATACTATTTCCCTGAAATCTTATATTAAACAAAATATAAAATGATCTAATCGGGTCTCTGATTGCCCTATCATAGACATTTAGTAGTGTCTTTTACTCGCCATTCCACGCGCTTTAAGTTGCCGCCTAGCCCAGTACGCTATCTGAAATAGGAGCGACGTAAGTTGAACAAATGTGATAGAATTTTGCTGAATTCTTAAATTAACCATAATATAAAATGATCTAATCGGGTCTCTGTTTGCCCTACCGTAGAAGTTTAATAGTGCATTTTACCCGCCATTCCACGCGCTTTAAGATGCCGCCTAGCCCAGTACGCTATCTGAAATAGGAGCGACGTAACTTGAACAAATGTGATAGAATTACGCTGCATTCTTATATTAACCGTAATATAAAATGATCTAATCGGGTATCTGTTTGCCTTATCCTAGAAATTTAATAGCGCATTTTACTCGCCATTTCATGCGCTTTGAGATGCCGCTTAGCCCAATACGCTATCTGGAATAGGAGCGACGTAAATTGAACAAATGTGATAGAATTTCCGTGAATTCTTATATTAACCTTAATGTAAAATGATCCAATCGGGTCTCTGTTCGCCCTACCATAGAAGTCTAATAGTGCATTTCACTCGCCATTTCATGCGCTTTGAGATGCCGCTTAACTAAATACGCTATCTGAAATAGGAGCAACGAAAGTTGAACAAATGTGATAGAATTTCGCTGAATTATTTTATTAACCAGAATGTAAAATGATCTAATCGGGTCTCTGTTCGCCCTAGCCTAGAAGTTTAATAGTGCATTTTATTCGCCATTTCATGCGCTTTGAGATGCCGCGTAGCCCAATACGCTATCTGAAATAGGAGCGACGTAAATTGAACAAATGTGATAGAATTTCCCTGAATTCTTATATTAACCTTAATGTAAAATGATCTAATCGGGTCTCTGTTCGCTCTACCCTAGGAGTTTAATAGTGCATTTCACTCGTCATTTCATGCCCTTTCAGTTGCCGCTTAGCCCAATACGCTATCTGAAATAGGAGCGACGTAAATTGAACAAATGTGATAGAATTTCCCTGAAATCTTATATTAAACAAAATATAAAATGATCTAATCGGGTCTCTGATTGCCCTATCATAGAAGTTTAGTAGTGCATTTTACTCGCCATTCCACGCGCTTTAAGATGCCGCCTAGCCAAGTACGCTATCTGAAATAGGAGCGACGTAACTTGAACAAATGTGATAGAATTACGCTGCATTCTTATATTAACCGTAATATAAAATGATCTAATCGGGTATCTGTTTGCCTTATCCTAGAAGTTTAATAGTGCATTATACTCGCCATTTCATGCGCTACGAGATGCCGCTTAGCTCAATACGCTATCTGAAATAGGAGCGACGAAAGTTGAACAAATGTGATAGAATTTCGCTGAATTATTTTATTAACCAGAATGTAAAATGATCTAATCTGGTCTCTGTTCGCCCTACCATAGAAGTCTTATAGTGCATTTCACTCGCCATTTCATGCGCTTTGAGATTCCGCTTAGCCCGATACGCTATCTGAAATTGGAGCGACCTAAATTGAACGAATGTGATAGAATTTTGCTGAAATCTTATATTAATCAAAATATAAAATGATCTAATCGGGTCTCTGATTGCCCTGTCATAGAAGTTTAATAGTGCATTTTACTCGCCAATCCACGCGCTTTAAGATTCCGCCTGGCCCAGTACGCTATCTGAAATAGGAGCGACGTAAATTGAACAAATGTGATAGAATTTGGCTGAATTCTTAAGTTAACCATAATATAAAATGATCTAATCGGGTCTCTGCTTGCCCTACCCTAGAAGTATAATAGTGCATTTCACTCGTCACTTCATGCGCTTCGAGATGCCGCTAAGCCCAATAAGCAATCTGAAATAGGAGCGACGTAAATTGAACAAATGTGATAGAATTTCGCAGAATTCTTATGTTAACCAAAATATAAAGTGATCTAATCTGATCTCTGTTCGCCATAGCCTAGAAGTTTAATAGTGCATTTTGTTCGCCATTTCATGCGCTTTGTGATGCCGCCTAGCCCAGTACGCTATCTGAAATAGGAGCGACGTAAATTGAACAAATGTGGTAGAATTTTGCTGAATTCTTGAATTAACCATAATATAAAATGATCTAATCGGGTCTCTGTTTGCCCTACCCTAGAAGTTTAATAGTGCATTTTAGTCGCCATTTCATGCGCTTTGAGATCCGGCTTAGCCCAATACGCTATCTGAAATAGGAGCGACGTAAATTGAACAAATGTGATAGAATTTCCGTGAATTCTTATATTAACCTTAATGTAAAATGATCCAATCGGGTCTCTGTTCGCCCTACCATAGAAGTCTAATAGTGCATTTCACTCGCCATTTCATGCGCTTTGAGATGCCGCTTAGCCCAATACGCTATCTGAAATAGGAGCGACGTAAATTGAACAAATGTGATAGAATTTCTCTGAAACCTTATATTAAACAAAATATAAAATGATCTAATCGGGTCTCTGATTGCTCTATCATAGAAGTTTAGTAGTGCATTTTACTCGCCCTTCCACGCGCTTTAAGATGCCGCCTAGGTCAGTAGGCTATCTGAAATAGGAGCGACGTAAGATGAACAAATGTGATAGAATTTCGCTGAATTCTTAAATTAACCATAATATAAAATGATCTAATCGGGTCTCTGCTTGCCCTACCCTAGAAGTTTAATAGTGCATTTCGCTCGTCACTTCATGCGCTTTGAGATGCCGCTTAGCCCAATACGCTATCTGAAATATCAGCGACGTAAATTGAACAAATGTGATAGAATTTCCCTGAAATCTTATATTAATCAAAATATAAAATGATCTAATCGGGTCTCTGATTGCCCTATCATAGAAGTTTAATAGTGCATTTTACTCGCCAATCCACGCGCTTTAAGATTCCGCCTAGCCCAGTACGCTATCTGAAATAGGAGCGACGTAAATTGAACAAATGTGATAGAATTTGGCTGAATTCTTAAATTAACCATAATATAAAATGATCTAATCGGGTCTCTGTTTGCCTTCCCTAGATGTTTAATGGTGCATTTTGCTCGCCATTTCATGTGATTTGAGATACCGCTTAGCCCAATACGCTATCTGAAATAGGAGCGACGTAAATAGAACAAATGTGATAGAATTTCCCTGAAATCTTATATTAAACAAAATATAAAATGATCTAAACGGGACTCTGATTGCCCTATCATAGAAGTTTAGTAGTGCATTTTACTCGCCATTCCACGCGCTTTAAGATGCCATCTAGCCCAGTACGCTATCTGAAATAGGAGCGACGTAAGTTGAACAAATGTGATAGAATTACGCTGAATTCTTATATTAACCGTAATATAAAATGATCTAATCGGGTCCCTGTTTGCCTTATCCTAGAAGTTTAATAGTGCATTTTACTCGCATTTCATGCGCATTGAGATGCCGCTTAGCCCAATACGCTATCTGAAATAGGAGCGACGTAAATTGAACAAATATGATAGAGTTTCGCTGAATTCTTATATTAACCATAATATAAAATCATCTTATCGGGTCTCTGTTTGCCCTACCCTAGAAGTTTAATAGTGCATTTTACTCGCCATTTCTTGCGCTTTAAGATGCCGCCGCGCCCAGTACGCTATCTGAAGTAGGAGCGACGTTAGTTGAACAAGTGTGATAGAATTACGCTGAATTCTTATATTAACCGTAATATAAAATGATCTAATCGGGTCTCCGTTTGCCCTACCCTACAAGTTTAGCAGTGCATTTTACTCGCCACTTCATGCGGTTTGAGATGCCGCTTAGCCCAATACGCTATCTGAAATAGGAGCGACGTAAATTGAAAAACGTGATAGAATTTCCCTGAATTCTTATATTAACCTTAATGTAAAATGATCTAATCGGTTCTCTGTTCGCCCTACCCTAGAAGTTTAATAGTGCCTTCCACTCGCCATTTCATGCGCTTTGAGATGCCGCTTAGCCCAATACGCTATCTGCAATAGGAGCGACGCCCATTGAACAAATGTGATGGAATTTCGCTGAATTCTTATATTCACCAAAATATAAAATGATCTAATCGGGTCTCTGATTGCCCTATCATAGAAGTTTAATAGTGCATTTTACTCGCCATTCCACGCGCTTTAAGATGCCGCCTAGCCCAGTACGCTATCTGAAATAGGAGCGACGTAAATTGAACAAATGTGATAGAATTTTGCCGAATTCTTAAATTAACCATAATATAAAATGATGTAATCGGGTCTCTGTTCGCCCTACCCAAGAAGTTTAATAGTGCATTCCTCACGTCATTTCATGCGCTTTGAGGTGCCGCTTAGCCCAATACGCTATCTGAAATAGGAGCAACGTAAATTGAACAAATGTGATAGAATTTTTCTGAATTCTTAAATAAACCATAATATGAAATGATCTAATCGGGTCTCTGTTTGCCCTACCCTAGAAGTTTAATAGTGCATTTTACTCGCCATTCCACGCGCTTTAAGATGCCGCCTAGCCCAGTACGCTATCTGAAATAGGAGCGACGTAAATTGAACAAATGTGATAGAATTTTGCCGAATTCTTAAATTAACCATAATATAAAATGATGTAATCGGGTCTCTGTTCGCCCTACCCAAGAAGTTTAATAGTGCATTCCTCACGTCATTTCATGCGCTTTGAGGTGCCGCTTAGCCCAATACGCTATCTGAAATAGGAGCAACGTAAATTGAACAAATGTGATAGAATTTCGCTGAATTCTTATATTAACCAAAATATAAAATGATCTAATCGGGACTCTGATTGCCCTATCATAGAAGTTTAGGAGTGCATTTTACTCGCCCTTCCACGCGCTTTAAGATGCCGCTCAGCCCAATACGCTATCTGAAATAGGAGCAACGTAAATTGAACAAATGTGATAGAATTTCGCTGAATTCTTATATTATCCAAAATATAACATGATCTAATCGGGACTCTGATTGCCCTATCATAAAAGCTTAGTAGTGCATTTTACACGCCCTTCCACGCGCTTTAAGATGCCGCCTAGCCCACTACGCTATCTGAAATAGGAGCGACGTAAGTTGAACAAGTGTGATAGAATTACGCTGAATTCTTATATTAACCGTAATATAAAATGATCTAATCGGGTCTCTGTTTGCCTTATCATAGAAGTTTAATAGTGCATTTCACTCGACATTTCATGCGCTTTGAGATGCCGCTTAGCCCAATAAGCTATCTGAAATAGGAGCGACGTAAATTGAACAAATGTGATAGAATTTTTCTGAATTCTTAAATAAACCATAATATGAAATGATCTAATCCGGTCTCTGTTTGCCTTATCCTAGAAGTTTAATAGTGCACATTGCTCGCCATTTCATGCGCTTTGAGATGGCGCTTAGCCCAATACGCTATCTGAAATAGGAGCGACGTAAATTGAACAAATGTGATAGAATTTCGCTGAATTCTTATAATAATCTTAATGTAAAATGATCTAATCGGGTCTTTGTTCGCCCAACCCTAGAAGTTCAATAGTGCATTTCACTCGTCACTTCATGCGCTTTGAGGTGCCGCTTAGCCCAATACGCTATCTGAAATAGGAGCGACGTAAACTGAACAAATGTGATAGAATTTTTCTGAATTCTTAAATAAACCATAATATGAAATGATCTAATCCGGTCTCTGTTTGCCTTATCCTAGAAGTTTAATAGTGCACATTGCTCGCCATTTCATGCGCTTTGAGATGGCGCTTAGCCCAATACGCTATCTGAAATAGAAGCGACGTAAGTTGAACAAATGTGATAGAATTACGCTCAATTATTATATTAACCGTAATATAAAATTATCTAATCGGGTCTCTGTTTGCCCTACCCTAGAAGTTTAATAGTGCACTTTGCTCGCCATTTCATGCGCTTTGAGATGGCGCTTAGCCCAATACGCTATCTGAAATAGGAGCGACGTAAATTGAACAAATGTGATAGAATTTCGCTGAATTCTTATATTAAACTTAATGTAAAATGATCTAATCGGGTCTCTGTTCGCACTACCCTAGAAGTTTAATACTGCATTTCACTCGTCATTTCATGCGCTTTGAGTTGCCGCTTAGCCCAATAAGCTATCTGAAATAGGAGCGACGTGAATTGAACAAATGTGATAGAATTTCGCTGAATTCTTATATTAAACTTAATGTAAAATGATCTAATCGGGTCTCTGTTCGCACTACCCTAGAAGTTTAATACTGCATTTCACTCGTCATTTCATGTGCTTTGAGCTGCCGCTTAGCCCAATACGATATCTGAAATAGGAGCGATGTAAATTGAACAAATGTGATAGAATTTTGCTGAATTCTTAAATTAACCATAATATAATATGATCTAATCGGGTCTCTGTTTGCCCTACCCTATAAGTTTAGTAGTGCATTTTACTCACCCTTCCACGCGCTTTAAGATGCCGCCTAGCCCAGTACGCTATCTGAAATAGGAGCGACGTAAGTTGAACAAATGTGATAGAATTACGCTGAATTCTTATATTAACCGTAATATAAAATGATCTAATCGGGTCTCTGTTTGCCTTATCCTAGAAGTTTAATAGTGCATTTTACTCGCCATTTCATGCGCATTGAGCTGCCGCTTAGCCCAATACGCTATCTGAAATAGGAGCGACGTAAATTGAACAAATGTGATAGAATTTTTCTGAATTCTTAAATAAACCATAATATGAAATGATCTAATCGGGTCTCTGTTTGCCCTACCCTAGAAGTTTAACAGTGCATTTCACTCGCCATTTCATGCTCTTTGAGATGCCGCTTAGCCCAATACGCTATCTGAAATAGGAGCGACGTAAATTGAACAAATGTGATAGAATTTCCCTGAATACTTATATTAACCAAAATATAAAATGATCTAATCGGGTCTCTGATTGCCCTATCAAAGAAGTTTAATAGTGCATTTTACTCGCCAATCCACGCGCTTTACGATTCCGCCTAGCCCAGTACGCTAGCTGAAATAGGAACGACGTAAATAGAAAAAATGTGATAGAATTACGCTGAATCTTTAAATTAACGATAATATAAAATGATCTAATCGGGTCTCTGGTTGCCCTACCCTAGAAGTTTAATAGTGCATTTTACTCGCCATTTCTTGCGCTTTGAGATGCCGCTTAGCCCAATACGCTATCTGAAATAGGAGCGACGTAAATTGAACAAATGTGATAGAATTTCCCTGAAATCTTATATTAAACAAAATATAAAATGATCTAAACGGGACTCTGATTGCCCTATCATAGAAGTTTAGTAGTGCATTTTACTCGCCATTCCACGCGCTTTAAGATGCCACCTAGCCCAGTACGCTATCTGAAATAGGAGCGACGTAAGTTGAACAAATGTGATAGAATTACGCTGAATTCTTATATTAACCGTAATATAAAATGATCTAATCGGGTCCCTGTTTGCCTTATCCTAGAAGTTTAATAGTGCATTTTACTCGCATTTCATGCGCATTGAGATGCCGCTTAGCCCAATACGCTATCTGAAGTAGGAGCGACGTAAATTGAACAAATATGATAGAGTTTCGCTGAATTCTTATATTAACCATAATATAAAATCATCTTATCGGGTCTCTGTTTGCCCTACCCTAGAAGTTTAATAGTGCATTTTACTCGCCATTTCTTGCGCTTTAAGATGCCGCCGCGCCCAGTACGCTATCTGAAGTAGGAGCGACGTTAGTTGAACAAGTGTGATAGAATTACGCTGAATTCTTATATTAACCGTAATATAAAATGATCTAATCGGGTCTCTGTTTGCCTTGATCCTAGAAGTCTAATAGTGCATTTCACTCGCCATTTCATGCGCTTTCAGATGCCGCTTAGCCCAATAAGCTATCTGAAATAGGAGCGACGTAAATTGAACAAATGTGATAGAATTTTTCTGAATTCTTAAATAAACCATAATATGAAATGATCTAATCCGGTCTCTGTTTGCCTTATCCTAGAAGTTTAATAGTGCACATTGCTCGCCATTTCATGCGCTTTGAGATGACGCTTAGCCCAATACGCTATCTGAAATAGGAGCGACGTAAATTGAACAAATGTGATAGAATTTCGCTGAATTCTTATAATAATCTTAATGTAAAATGATCTAATCGGGTCTTTGTTCGCCCAACCCTAGAAGTTTAATAGTGCATTTCACTCGTCATTTCATGCGCTTTGAGGTGCCGCTTAGCCCAATACGCTATCTGAAATAGGAGCAACGTAAATTGAACAAATGTGATAGAATTTCGCTGAATTCTTATATTAACCAAA
Source organism: Macropis europaea (assembly GCA_916610135.2). NCBI lineage: Eukaryota > Metazoa > Arthropoda > Insecta > Hymenoptera > Melittidae > Macropis > Macropis europaea. The sequence goes on from CAKAJE020001888.1 coordinate 20,575, forward strand.
ATATAAAATGATCTAATCGGGACTCTGATTGCCCTATCATAGAAGTTTAGTAGTGCATTTTACTCGCCCTTCCACGCGCTTTAAGATGCCGCTTAGCCCAATACGCTATCTGAAATAGGAGCAACGTAAATTGAACAAATGTGATAGAATTTCGCTGAATTCTTATATTAACCAAAATATAACATGATCTAATCGGGACTCTGATTGCCCTATCATAAAAGCTTAGTAGTGCATTTTACTCGCCCTTCCACGCGCTTTAAGATGCCGCCTAGCCCACTACGCTATCTGAAATAGGAGCGACGTAAGTTGAACAAGTGTGATAGAATTACGCTGAATTCTTATATTAACCGTAATATAAAATGATCTAATCGGGTCTCTGTTTGCCTTATCATAGAAGTTTAATAGTGCATTTCATGCGCTTTGAGATGCATCTTAGCCCAAGAAGCTATCTGAAATAGGAGCGACGTAAATTGAACAAATGTGATAGAATTTCGCTGAATTCTTATATTAACCAAAATATAAAATGATCTAATCGGGACTCTGATTCCCTATCATAGAAGTTTAGTAGTGCATTTTACTCGCCCTTCCACAAGCTTTAAGATGCCGCCTAGCCCAGTACGCTATCTGAAATAGGAGCGACGTAAGTTGAACAAATGTGATAGAATTACGCTGAATTCTTATATTAACCGTAATATAAAATGATCTAATCGGGTCTCTGTTCGCCCTACCCTAGAAGTTTAACAGTGCATTTTACTCGCCATTTCATGCGGTTTGAGATGCCGCTTAGCCCAATACGCTATCTGAAATAGGACCGACGTAAATTGAAAAACGTGATAGAATTTCCCTGAATTCTTATATTAACCTTAATGTAAAATGATCTAATCGGTTCTCTGTTCGCCCTACCCTAGAAGTTTAATAGTGCCTTTCACTCGTCATTTCATGCGCTTTGAGATGCCGCTTAGCCCAATACGCTATCTGAAATAGGAGCGACGTAAATTGAACAATTGTGATAGAATTTCGCTGAATTCTTATATTAACCAAAATATAAAATGATCTAGTCGGGTCTCTGATTGCCCTATCATAGAAGTCTAATAGTGCATTTTGCTCGCCATTCCACGCGCTTTAAGATGCCGCCTGGCCCAGTACGCTATTTGAAATTGGAGCGACGTAAATTGAACAAATGTGACAGAATTTTGCTGACATCTTAAATTAACCATAATATAAAATGATCTAATCGGGTCTCTGTTTGCCCTACCCTACAAGTTTAGCAGTGCATTTTGCTCGCCATTTCATGCGCTTTGAGATGGCGCTTAGCCCAATAAGCTATCTGAAATAGGAGCGACGTAAACTGAACAAATGTGATAGAATTACGCTGAATTCTTATATTAACCGTAATATAAAATGATCTAATCGGGTCTCTGTTTGCCTTACCCTAGAAGTTTAATAGTGCATTTTACTCGCCATTTCATGCGCTTTGAGATGCCGCTTAGCCCAATACGCATCTGAAATAGGAGCGACGTAAATTGAACAAATATGTTAGAATTACGCTGAATTCTTATATTAACCGTAATATAAAATCATCTAATCGGGTCTCTGTTTGCCTTACCCTAGAAGTTTAATAGTGCATTTTACTCGCCATTTCATGCGCTTTGAGATGCCGCTTAGCCCAATACGCTATCTGCAATAGGAGCGACGTCCATTGAACAAATGTGATGGAATTTCGCTGAATTCTTAAATTAACCATAATATCAAATGATCTAATCGGGTCTCTGTTTGCCCTATCATAGATGTTTAATAGTGCATTTCACTCGTCATTTCATGCGCTTTGAGATGCCGCCTAGCCCCGTACGCTATCTGAAATAGGAGCGACGTAAGTTGAACAAATGTGATAGAATTACGCTCAATTATTATATTAACCGTAATTTAAAATTATCTAATCGGGTCTCTGTTTGCCCTACCCTAGAAGTTTAATAGTGTACTTTGCTCGCCATTTCATGCGCTTTGAGATGGCGCTTAGCCCAATACGCTATCTGAAATAGGAGCTACGTAAATTGAACAAATGTGATAGAATTTCGCTGAATTCTTATATTAACCTTAATGTAAAATGATCTAATCGGGTCTCTGTTCGCCCTACCCTAGAAGTTTAATACTGCATTTCACTCGTCATTTCATGCGCTTTGAGTTGCCGCTTAGCCCAATACGCTATCTGAAATAGGAGCGACGTAAATTGAACAAATGTGATAGAATTTCGCTGAATTCTTAAATTAACCATAATATAAAATGATCTTATCGGGTCGCCGTTTGCCCTACCCTAGAAGTTTAACAGTGCATTTTACTCGCCATTTCGTGCGCTTTGAGATGCCGCCTAGCCCAGTACGCTATCTGAAATATCAGCGACGTAAATTGAACAAATGTGACAGAATTTCCCTGAATTCTTGTATTAACCTTAATGTAAAATGATCTAATCGGTTCTCTGTTCGCCCTACCCTAGAAGTTTAACAGTGCCTTTCACTCGTCATTTCATGCGCTTTGAGATGCCGCTTAGCCCAATACGCTATCTGAAATAGTAGCGACGTAAATTGAACAAATGTGATAGAATTTTTCTGAATTCTTAAATAAACCATAATATGAAATGATCTAATCGGGTCTCTGTTTGCCCTACCCTAGATGTTTAACAGTGCATTTTACTCGCCATTTCATGCGCTTTGAGATGCCGCTTAGCCCAATGCGCTATCTGAAATAGGAGCGACGTAAATTGAACAAATGTGATAGAATTTGGCTGAATTCTTAAATTAACCATAATATAAAATGATCTAATCGGGTCTCTGTTTGCCTTACCCCAGAAGTTTAATAGTGCATTTTACTCGCCATTTCATGCGATTAGAGATGCCGCTTAGCCCAATACGCTATCTGGAATAGGAGCGACGTAAATTGAACAAATGTGATACTATTTCCCTGAAATCTTATATTAAACAAAATATAAAATGATCTAATCGGGTCTCTGATTGCCCTATCATAGAAGTTTAGTAGTGCATTTTACTCGCCATTCCACGCGCTTTAAGTTGCCGCCTAGCCCAGTACGCTGTCTGAAATAGGAGCGTCGTAAGCTGAACAAATGTGATAGAATTTTGCTGAATTCATAAATTAACCATAATATAAAATGATCTAATCGGGTCTCTGTTTGCCCTACCCTAGAAGTTTAATAGTGCATTTTAGTCGCCATTTCATGCGCTTTGAGATCCGGCTTAGCCCAATACGCTATCTGAAATAGGACCGACGTAAATTGAACAAATGTGACAGAATTTCCCTGAAATCTTATATTAAACAAAATATAAAAGGATCTAATCGGGTCTCTGATTGCTCTATGATAGAAGTTTAGTAGTGCATTTTACTCGCCCTTCCACGCGCTTTAAGATGGCGCATAGGTCACTAGGCTATCTGAAATAGGAGCGACGTAAGATGAACAAATGTGATAGAATTACGCTGAATTCTTATATTAACCGTAATATAAAATGAACTAATCGGGTCTCCGTTTGCCCTATCCTAGAAGTTTAATAGCGTATTTAACGCGCCATTCCACACGCTTTAAGATGCCGCCTAGCCCAGTACGCTATCTGAAATAGGAGCGACGTAACTTGAACAAATGTGATAGAATTACGCTGCATTCTTATATTAACCGTTATATAAAATGATCTAACCGGGTATCTGTTTGCCTTATCCTAGAAGTTTAATAGTGCATTATACTCGCCATTTCATGCGCTTCGAGATGCCGCTTAGCTCAATACGCTATCTGAAATAGGAGCGACGAAAGTTGAACAAATGTGATAGAATTTCGCTGAATTATTTTATTAACCAGAATGTAAAATGCTCTAATCTGGTCTCTGTTCGCCCTACCATAGAAGTCTTATAGTGCATTTCACTCGCCATTTCATGCGCTTTGAGATGCCGCTTAGCCCGATACGCTATCTGAAATAGGAGCGACCTAAATTGAACGAATGTGATAGAATTTTGCTGAATTCTTAAATTAACCATAATATAAAATGATCTAATCGGGACTCTGCTTGCCCTACCCTAGAAGTTTAATAGTGCATTTTCCTCGTCATTTCATGCGCTTTGAGATGCCGCTTAGCCGAATACGCTATCTGGAATAGGAGCGACGTAAATTGAACAAATGTGATACTATTTCCCTGAAATCTTATATTAAACAAAATATAAAATGATCTAATCGGGTCTCTGATTGCCCTATCATAGACATTTAGTAGTGTCTTTTACTCGCCATTCCACGCGCTTTAAGTTGCCGCCTAGCCCAGTACGCTATCTGAAATAGGAGCGACGTAAGTTGAACAAATGTGATAGAATTTTGCTGAATTCTTAAATTAACCATAATATAAAATGATCTAATCGGGTCTCTGTTTGCCCTACCGTAGAAGTTTAATAGTGCATTTTAGTCGCCATTTCATGCGCTTTGAGATCCGGCTTAGACCAATACGCTATCTGAAATAGGAGCGACGTAAATTGAACAAATGTGATAGAATTTCCCTGAAATCTTATATTAATCAAAATATAAAATGATCTAATCGGGTCTCTGATTGCCCTGTCATAGAAGATTAGTAGTGCATTTTACTCGCCATTCCACGCGCTTTAAGATGCCGCCTAGCCCAGTACGCTATCTGAAATAGGAGCGACGTAACTTGAGCAAATGTGATAGAATTACGCTGAATTCTTATATGAACCGTAATATAAAATGATCTAATCGGGTCTCTGTTTGCCTCATCCTAGAAGTTTAATAGCGCATTTTACTCGCCATTTCATGCGCTTTGAGATGCCGCTTAGCCCAATACGCTATCTGGAATAGGAGCGACGTAAATTGAACAAATGTGATAGAATTTCCGTGAATTCTTATATTAACCTTAATGTAAAATGATCCAATCGGGTCTCTGTTCGCCCTACCATAGAAGTCTAATAGTGCATTTCACTCGCCATTTCATGCGCTTTGAGATGCCGCTTAGCCCAATACGCTATCTGAAATAGGAGCGACGTAAGTTGAACGAATGTGATAGAATTACGCTGAATTCTTTTATTAACCATAATGTAAAATGATCTGCTCGGGTCTCTGTTCGCCCTAGCCTAGAAGTTTAATAGTGCATTTTATTCGCCATTTCATGCGCTTTGAGATGCCGCTTAGCCCAATACGCTATCTGGAATAGGAGCGACGTAAATTGAACAAATGTGATAGAATTTCGCTGAATTCTTAAATTAACCATAATATAAAATGATCTAATCGGGTCTCTGCTTGCCCTACCCTAGAAGTATAATAGTGCATTTCACTCGTCACTTCATGCGCTTTGAGATGCCGCTAAGCCCAATAAGCTATCTGAAATAGGAGCGACGTAAATTGAACAAATGTGATAGAATTTCGCAGAATTCTTATGTTAACCAAAATATAAAATGATCTAATCTGATCTCTGTTCGCCATAGCCTAGATGTTTAATAGTGCATTTTGTTCGCCATTTCATGCGCTTTGTGATGCCGCCTAGCCCAGTACGCTATCTGAAATAGGAGCGACGTAAATTGAACAAATGTGGTAGAATTTTGCTGAATTCTTAAATTAACCATAATATAAAATGATCCAATCGGGTCTCTGTTTGCCCTACCCTAGAAGTTTAATAGTGCATTTTAGTCGCCATTTCATGCGCTTTGAGATCCGGCTTAGCCCAATACGCTATCTGAAATAGGAGCGACGTAAATTGAACAAATGTGATAGAATTTCCGTGAATTCTTATATTAACCTTAATGTAAAATGATCCAATCGGGTCTCTGTTCGCCCTACCATAGAAGTCTAATAGTGCATTTCACTCGCCATTTCATGCGCTTTGAGATGCCGCTTAGCCCAATACGCTATCTGAAATAGGAGCGACGTAAATTGAACAAATGTGATAGAATTTGGCTGAATTCTTAAATTAACCATAATATAAAATGATCTAATCGGGTCTCTGTTTGCCCTACCCTAGAAGTTTAATAGTGCATTTTACTCGCCATTTCATGCGCTTTGAGAAGGCGCTTAGCCCAATACGCTATCTGAAGTAGGGGAGCGACGTAAATTGAACGAATGTGATAGAATTTCGCTGGATTCTTATATTAACCAAAATATAAAATGATCTAATCGGGTCTCTGATAGCCCTATCATAGAAGTTTAATAGGGCATTTTACTCGCCGTTTCGTGCGCTTTAAGATGCCGCCTAGCCCAGTACGCTATCTGAAATAGGAGCGACGTAAGTTGAACAAATGTGATAGAATTACGCTGAATTCTTATATTAACCGTAATATAAAATGATCTAATCGGGTCTCTGCTAACCCTATCATAGAAGTTTAATAGTGCATTTTACCCGCCATTCCACGCGCTTTAAGATGCCGCCTAGCCTAGTACGCTATCTGAAATAGGAGCGACGTACGTTGAACAAATGTGATAGAATTACGCTGAATTCTTATATTAACCGTAATATAAAATGATCGAATCGGGTCTGTGTTTGCCTTATCCTAGAAGTTTAATAGTGCATTTTACTCGCCATTTCATGCGCTTTGAGATGCCGCATAGCCCAGTACGCTATCTGAAATAGGAGCGACGTAAATTGAACAAATGTGATAGAATTTCCGTGAATCCTTATATTAACCTTAATGTAAAATGATCTAATCGGGTCTCTGTTCGCCCTACCATAGATGTCAAATGGTGCATTTCACTCGCCATTTCATGCGCTTTGAGATGCCGCTTAGCCGAATACGCTATCTGATATAGGAGCGACGTAAATTGAACAAATGTGATACTATTTCCCTGAAATCTTATATTAAACAAAATATAAAATGATCTAATCGGGTCTCTGATTGCCCTATCATAGAAATTTAGTAGTGTATTTTACTCGCCAGTCCACGCGCTTTAAGATGCCGCCTAGCCCAGTACGCTGTCTGAAATAGGAGCGACGTAAATTGAACAAATGTGATAGAATTTCCCTGAATTCTTATATTAACCTTAATGTAAAATGATCTAATCGGGTCTCTGTTCGCTCTACCCTAGGAGTTTAATAGTGCATTTCACTCGTCATTTCATGCCCTTTCAGTTGCCGCTTAGCTCAATACGCTATCTGAAATAGGAGCGACGAAAGTTGAACAAATGTGATAGAATTTCGCTGAATTATTTTATTAACCAGAATGTGAAATGATCTAATCTGGTCTCTGTTCGCCCTACCATAGAAGTCTTATAGTGCATTTCACTCGCCATTTCATGCGCTTTGAGATGCCGCTTAGCCCGATACGCTATCTGAAATTGGAGCGACCTAAATTGAACGAATGTGATAGAATTTTGCTGAATTCTTAAATTAACCATAATATAAAATGATCTAATCGGGTCTCTGCTTGCCCTACCCTAGAAGTTTAATAGTGCATTTTCCTCGTCATTTCATGCGCTTTGAGATGCCGCTTAGCCGAATACGCTACCTGGAATAGGAGCGACGTAAATTGAACAAATGTGATACTATTTCCCTGAAATCTTATATTAAACAAAATATAAAATGATCTAATCGGGTCTCTGATTGCTCTATCATAGAAGTTTAGTAGTGCATTTTACTCGCCCTTCCACGCGCTTTAAGATGCCGCCTAGGTCAGTAGGCTATCTGAAATAGGAGCGACGTAAGATGAACAAATGTGATAGAATTTCGCTGAATTCTTAAATTAACCATAATATAAAATGATCTAATCGGGTCTCTGCTTGCCCTACCCTAGAAGTTTAATAGTGCATTTCGCTCGTCACTTCATGCGCTTTGAGATGCCGCTTAGCCCAATACGCTATCTGAAATAGGAGCGACGTAAATTGAACAAATGTGATAGAATTTGGCTGAATTCTTAAATTAACCATAATATAAAATGATCTAATCGGGTCTCTGTTTGCCCTACCCTAGAAGTTTAATAGTGCATTTTACTCGCCATTTCATGCGCTTTGAGAAGGCGCTTAGCCCAATACGCTATCTGAAGTAGGGGAGCGACGTAAATTGAACAAATGTGATAGAATTTCGCTGGATTCTTATATTAACCAAAATATAAAATGATCTAATCGGGTCTCTGATAGCCCTATCATAGAAGTTTAATAGGGCATTTTAGTCGCCGTTTCGTGCGCTTTAAGATGCCGCCTAGCCCAGTACGCTATCTGAAATAGGAGCGACGTAAGTTGAACAAATGTGATAGAATTACGCTGAATTCTTATATTAACCGTAATATAAAATGATCTAATCGGGTCTCTGCTAACCCTATCATAGAAGTTTAATAGTGCATTTTACCCGCCATTCCACGCGCTTTAAGATGCCGCCTAGCCCAGTACGCTATCTGAAATAGGAGCGACGTAACTTGAACAAATGTGATAGAATTACGCTGCATTCTTATATTAACCGTAATATAAAATGATCTAATCGGGTATCTGTTTGCCTTATCCTAGAAATTTAATAGCGCATTTTACTCGCCATTTCATGCGCTTTGAGATGCCGCTTAGCCCAATACGCTATCTGGAATAGGAGCGACGTAAATTGAACAAATGTGATAGAATTTCCGTGAATTCTTATATTAACCTTAATGTAAAATGATCCAATCGGGTCTCTGTTCGCCCTACCATAGAAGTCTAATAGTGCATTTCACTCGCCATTTCATGCGCTTTGAGATGCCGCTTAGCCCAATACGCTATCTGAAATAGGAGCGACGTAAGTTGAACAAATGTGATAGAATTACGCTGAATTCTTTTATTAACCATATTGTAAATGATCTGCTCGGGTCTCTGTTCGCCCTAGCCTAGAAGTTTAATAGTGCATTTCATTCGCCATTTCATGCGCTTTGAGATGCCGCTTAGCCCAATACGCTATCTGGAATAGGAGCGACGTAAATTGAACAAATGTGATAGAATTTCGCTGAATTCTTAAATTAACCATAATATAAAATGATCTAATCGGGTCTCTGATTGCCCTATCATAGAAGATTAGTAGTGCATTTTACTCGCCATTCCACGCGCTTTAAGATGCCGCATAGCCCAGTACGCTATCTGAAATAGGAGCGACGTAACTTGAACAAATGTGATAGAATTACGCTGAATTCTTATATTAACCGTAATATAAAATGATCTAATCGGGTCTCTGTTTGCCTTATCCTAGAAGTTTAATAGCGCATTTTACTCGCCATTTCATGCGCTTTGAGATGCCGCTTAGCCCAATACGCTATCTGGAATAGGAGCGACGTAAATTGAACAAATGTGATAGAATTTCCGTGAATTCTTATATTAACCTTAATGTAAAATGATCCAATCGGGTCTCTGTTCGCCCTACCATAGAAGTCTAATAGTGCATTTCACTCGCCATTTCATGCGCTTTGAGATGCCGCTTAGCCCAATACGCTATCTGAAATAGGAGCGACGTACGTTGAACAAATGTGATAGAATTACGCTGAATTCTTATATTAACCGTAATATAAAATGATCGAATCGGGTCTCTGTTTGCCTTATCCTAGAAGTTTAATAGTGCATTTTACTCGCCATTTCATGCGCATTGAGATGCCGCTTAGCCCAATACGCTATCTGAAATAGGAGCGACGTAAATTGAACAAATGTGATAGAATTTCCGTGAATCCTTATATCAACCTTAATGTAAAATGATCTAATCGGGTCTCTGTTCGCCCTACCATAGAAGTCTAATGGTGCATTTCACTCGCCATTTCATGCGCTTTGAGATGCCGTTTAGCCGAATACGCTATCTGATATAGGAGCGACGTAAATTGAACAAATGTGATACTATTTCCCTGAAATCTTATATTAAACAAAATATAAAATGATCTAATCGGGTCTCTGATTGCCCTATCATTGAAGTTTAGTAGTGCATTTTACTCGCCATTCCACGCGCTTTATGATGCCGCCTAGCCCAGTACGCTGTCTGAAATAGAAGCGACGTAAATTGAACAAGTGTGATAGAATCTCGCTGAATACTTATATTAACCTTAATGTAAAATGATCTAATCGGGTCTCTGTTCGCCCTACCCTAGAAGTTTAATAGTGCATTTCACTCGTCATTTCATGCGCTTTGAGATGACGCTTAACCCAATACGCTATCTGAAATAGGAGCGACGTAAATTGAACAAATGTGATAGAATCTCCCTGAATACTTATATTAACCTTAATGTAAAATGATCTAATCGGGACTCTGTTCGCCCTACCCTAGAAGTTTAATAGTGCATTTCACTCGCCATTTCATGCGCTTTGAGATGCCGCTTAGCCCAATACGATATCTGAAATAGGAGCGACGTAAATTGAACAAATGTGATAGAATTTCCCTGAATCCTTATATTAACCAAAATATAAAATAATCTAATCGGGTCTCTGATTGCCCTATCATAGAAGTTTAATAGTGCATTTTACTCGCCATTCCACGCGGTTTAAGATGCCGGCCAGCCCAGTACGCTATCCGAAATAGGAGCGACGTAAATTGAACAAATGTGATAGAATTTTGCTGAGTTCTTAAATTAACCATAATATAAAATGATCTAATCGGGTCTCTGTTTGCCCTACCCTAGAAGTTTAATAGTGCATTTTACTCGCCATTTCATGCGCTTTGAGATGCCGCTTAACTAAATACGCTATCTGAAATAGGAGCAACGAAAGTTGAACAAATGTGATAGAATTTCGCTGAATTATTTTATTAACCAGAATGTAAAATGATCTAATCGGGTCTCTGTTCGCCCTAGCCTAGAAGTTTAATAGTGCATTTTATTCGCCATTTCATGCGCTTTGAGATGCCGCGTAGCCCAATACGCTATCTGAAATAGGAGCGACGTAAATTGAACAAATGTGATAGAATTTCCCTGAATTCTTATATTAACCTTAATGTAAAATGATCTAATCGGGTCTCTGTTCGCTCTACCCTAGGAGTTTAATAGTGCATTTCACTCGTCATTTCATGCCCTTTCAGTTGCCGCTTAGCCCAATACGCTATCTGAAATAGGAGCGACGTAAATTGAACAAATGTGATAGAATTTCCCTGAAATCTTATATTAAACAAAATATAAAATGATCTAATCGGGTCTCTGATTGCCCTATCATAGAAGTTTAGTAGTGCATTTTACTCGCCATTCCACGCGCTTTAAGATGCCGCCTAGCCAAGTACGCTATCTGAAATAGGAGCGACGTAACTTGAACAAATGTGATAGAATTACGCTGCATTCTTATATTAACCGTAATATAAAATGATCTAATTGGGTATCTGTTTGCCTTATCCTAGAAGTTTAATAGTGCATTATACTCGCCATTTCATGCGCTACGAGATGCCGCTTAGCTCAATACGCTATCTGAAATAGGAGCGACGAAAGTTGAACAAATGTGATAGAATTTCGCTGAATTATTTTATTAACCAGAATGTAAAATGATCTAATCTGGTCTCTGTTCGCCCTACCATAGAAGTCTTATAGTGCATTTCACTCGCCATTTCATGCGCTTTGAGATTCCGCTTAGCCCGATACGCTATCTGAAATTGGAGCGACCTAAATTGAACGAATGTGATAGAATTTTGCTGAAATCTTATATTAATCAAAATATAAAATGATCTAATCGGGTCTCTGATTGCCCTGTCATAGAAGTTTAATAGTGCATTTTACTCGCCAATCCACGCGCTTTAAGATTCCGCCTAGCCCAGTACGCTATCTGAAATAGGAGCGACGTAAATTGAACAAATGTGATAGAATTTGGCTGAATTCTTAAGTTAACCATAATATAAAATGATCTAATCGGGTCTCTGCTTGCCCTACCCTAGAAGTATAATAGTGCATTTCACTCGTCACTTCATGCGCTTCGAGATGCCGCTAAGCCCAATAAGCAATCTGAAATAGGAGCGACGTAAATTGAACAAATGTGATAGAATTTCGCAGAATTCTTATGTTAACCAAAATATAAAGTGATCTAATCTGATCTCTGTTCGCCATAGCCTAGAAGTTTAATAGTGCATTTTGTTCGCCATTTCATGCGCTTTGTGATGCCGCCTAGCCCAGTACGCTATCTGAAATAGGAGCGACGTAAATTGAACAAATGTGGTAGAATTTTGCTGAATTCTTGAATTAACCATAATATAAAATGATCTAATCGGGTCTCTGTTTGCCCTACCCTAGAAGTTTAATAGTGCATTTTAGTCGCCATTTCATGCGCTTTGAGATCCGGCTTAGCCCAATACGCTATCTGAAATAGGAGCGACGTAAATTGAACAAATGTGATAGAATTTCCGTGAATTCTTATATTAACCTTAATGTAAAATGATCCAATCGGGTCTCTGTTCGCCCTACCATAGAAGTCTAATAGTGCATTTCACTCGCCATTTCATGCGCTTTGAGATGCCGCTTAGCCCAATACGCTATCGGAAATAGGAGCGACGTAAATTGAACAAATGTGATAGAATTTCTCTGAAACCTTATATTAAACAAAATATAAAATGATCTAATCGGGTCTCTGATTGCTCTATCATAGAAGTTTAGTAGTGCATTTTACTCGCCCTTCCACGCGCTTTAAGATGCCGCCTAGGTCAGTAGGCTATCTGAAATAGGAGCGACGTAAGATGAACAAATGTGATAGAATTTCGCTGAATTCTTAAATTAACCATAATATAAAATGATCTAATCGGGTCTCTGCTTGCCCTACCCTAGAAGTTTAATAGTGCATTTCGCTCGTCACTTCATGCGCTTTGAGATGCCGCTTAGCCCAATACGCTATCTGAAATATCAGCGACGTAAATTGAACAAATGTGATAGAATTTCCCTGAAATCTTATATTAATCAAAATATAAAATGATCTAATCGGGTCTCTGATTGCCCTATCATAGAAGTTTAATAGTGCATTTTACTCGCCAATCCACGCGCTTTAAGATTCCGCCTAGCCCAGTACGCTATCTGAAATAGGAGCGACGTAAATTGAACAAATGTGATAGAATTTGGCTGAATTCTTAAATTAACCATAATATAAAATGATCTAATCGGGTCTCTGTTTGCCCTACCCTAGAAGTTTAATAGTGCATTTTACTCGCCATTTCGTGCGCTTTGAGAAGGCGCTTAGCCCAATACCGTATCTGAAGTAGGGGAGCGACGTAAATTGAACGAATGTGATAGAATTTCGCTGGATTCTTATATTAACCAAAATATAAAATGATCTAATCGGGTCTCTGATAGCCCTATCATAGAAGTTTAATAGGGCATTTTTCTCGCCGTTTCGTGCGCTTTAAGATGCCGCCTAGCCCAGTACGCTTTCTGAAATAGGAGCGACGTAAGTTGAACAAATGTGATAGAATTACGCTGAATTCTTATATTAACCGTAATATAAAATGATCTAATCGGGTCTCTGCTAGCCCTATCATAGAAGTTTAATAGTGCATTTTACCCGCCATTCCACGCGCTTTAAGATGCCGCCTAGCCTAGTACGCTATCTGAAATAGGAGCGACGTACGTTGAACAAATGTGATAGAATTACGCTGAATTCTTATATTAACCGTAATATAAAATGATCGAATCGGGTCTCTGTTTGCCTTATCCTAGAAGTTTCATAGTGCATTTTACTCGCCATTTCATGCGCATTGAGATTCCGCTTAGCCCAATACGCTATCTGAAATATCAGCGACGTAAATTGGACAAATGTGAGAGACTTTCGCTGAATTCTTATATTAACCTTAATGTAAAGTGTTCTAATCGGGTCTCTGTTCGCCCTACCCTAGAAGATTAATAGTGCATTTTACTCGCCAATCCACGCGCTTTAAGATTCCGCCTAGACCAGTACGCTATCTGAAATAGGAGCGACGTAAATTGAACAAATGTGATAGAATTTGGCTGAATTCTTAAATTAACCATAATATAAAATGATCTAATCGGGTCTCTGTTTGCCCTACCCTAGAAGTTTAATAGTGCATTTCACTCGCCATTTCATGCGCTTTGAGATGCCGCATAGCCCAGTACGCTATCTGAAATAGGAGCGACGTAAATTGAACAAATGTGATAGAATTTCCGTGAATCCTTATATTAACCTTAATGTAAAATGATCTAATCGGGTCTCTGTTCGCCCTACCATAGATGTCAAATGGTGCATTTCACTCACCATTTCATGCGCTTTGAGATGCCGCTTAGCCGAATACGCTATCTGATATAGGAGCGACGTAAATTGAACAAATGTGATACTATTTCCCTGGAATCTTATATTAAACAAAATATAAAATGATCTAATCGGGTCTCTGATTGCCCTATCATAGAAGTTTAGTAGTGCATTTTACTCGCCATTCCACGCGCTTTAAGTTGCCGCCTAGCCCAGTACGCTATCTGAAGTAGGAGCGACGTAAGTTGAACAAATGTGATAGAATTTTGCTGAATTCTTAAATTAACCATAATATAAAATGATCTAATCGGGTCTCTGTTTGCCCTACCCTAGAAGTTTAATAGTGCATTTTAGTCGCCATTTCATGCGCTTTGAGATCCGGCTTAGCCCAATACGCTATCTGAAATAGGAGCGACGTAAATTGAACAAATGTGATAGAATTTCCCTGAAATCTTATATTAATCAAAATATAAAATGATCTAATCGGGTCTCTGATTGCCCTATCATAGAAGATTAGTAGTGCATTTTACTCGCCATTCCACGCGCTTTAAGATGCCGCATAGCCCAGTACGCTATCTGAAATAGGAGCGACGTAACTTGAACAAATGTGATAGAATTACCCTGAATTCTTATATTAACCGTAATATAAAATGATCTAATCGGGTCTCTGTTTGCCTTATCCTAGAAGTTTAATAGCGCATTTTACTCGCCATTTCATGCCCTTTGAGATGCCGCTTAGCCCAATACGCTATCTGGAATAGGAGCGACGTAAAATGAACAAATGTGATAGAATTTCCGTGAATTCTTATATTAACCTTAATGTAAAATGATCCAATCGGGTCTCTGTTCGCCCTACCATAGAAGTCTAATAGTGCATTTCACTCGCCATTTCATGCGCTTTGAGATGCCGCCTAGCCCAGTACGCTGTCTGAAATAGAAGCGACGTAAATTGAACAAGTGTGATAGAATCTCGCTGAATACTTATATTAACCTTAATGTAAAATGATCTAATCGGGTCTCTGTTCGCCCTACCCTAGAAGTTTAATAGTGCATTTCACTCGTCATTTCATGCGCTTTGAGATGACGCTTAACCCAATACGCTATCTGAAATAGGAGCGACGTAAGTTGAACAAATGTGACAGAATTACGCTGCATTCTTCTATTCACCTTAATGTAAAATGATCTCTTCGGGTCTCTGTTCACCCTACCCTAGATGTATAATAGTGCATTTCACTCGTCATTTCATGCGCTTTGAGATGCCGCATAGGCCAATACGCTATCTGAAATAGGAGCGACGTAAATTGAACAAATGTGATAGAATTCTGCTGAATTCTTAAATTAACCATAATATAAAATGATCTAATCGGGTCTCTGTTTGCCCTACCCTAGAAGTTTAATAGTGCATTTTACTCGCCATTTCATGCGCTTTGAGATGCCGCTTAGCCCAATACGCTATCTGAAATAGGAGCAACGAAAGTTGATCAAATGTGATAGAATTTCTCTGAATTATTTTATTAACCAGAATGTAAAATGATCTAATCGGGTCTCTGTTCGCCCTAGCCTAGAAGTTTAATAGTGCATTTTATTCGCCATTTCATGCGCTTTGAGATGCCGCGTAGCCCAATACGCTATCTGGAATAGGAGCGACGTAAATTGAACAAATGTGATAGAATTTCCCTGAATTCTTATATTAACCTTAATGTAAAATGATCTAATCGGGTCTCTGTTCGCTCTACCCTAGGAGTTTAATAGTGCATTTCACTCGTCATTTCATGCCCTTTCAGTTGCCGCTTAGCCCAATACGCTATCTGAAATAGGAGCGACGTAAATTGAACAAATGTGATAGAATATCCCTGAAATCTTATATTAAACAAAATATAAAATGATCTAATCGGGTCTCTGATTGCCCTATCATAGAAGTTTAGTAGTGCATTTTACTCGCCATTGCACGCGCTTTAAGATGCCGCCTAGCCCAGTACGCTATCTGAAATAGGAGCGACGTAACTTGAACAAATGTGATAGAATTACGCTGCATTCTTATATTAACCGTAATATAAAATGATCTAATCGGGTATCTGTTTGCCTTATCCTAGAAGTTTAATAGTGCATTATACTCGCCATTTCATGCGCTTCGAGATGCCGCTTAGCTCAATACGCTATCTGAAATAGGAGCGACGAAAGTTGAACAAATGTGATAGAATTTCGCTGAATTATTTTATTAACCAGAATGTAAAATGATCTAATCTGGTCTCTGTTCGCCCTACCATAGAAGTCTTATAGTGCATTTCACTCGCCATTTCATGCGCTTTGAGATGCCGCTTAGCCCGATACGCTATCTGAAATTGGAGCGACCTAAATTGAACGAATGTGATAGAATTTTGCTGAATTCTTAAATTAACCATAATATAAAATGATCTAATCGGGTCTCTGCTTGCCCTACCCTAGAAGTTTAATTGTGCATTTTACTCGTCATTTCATGCGCTTTGAGATGCCGCTTAGCCGAATACGCTATCTGGAATAGGAGCGACGTAAATTGAACAAATGTGATACTATTTCCCTGAAATCTTATATTAAACAAAATATAAAATGATCTAATCGGGTCTCTGTTTGCCCTATCATAGAAATTTAGTAGTGTATTTTACTCGCCAGTCCACGCGCTTTAAGTTGCCGCCTAGCCCAGTACGCTATCTGAAATAGGAACGACGTACGTTGAACAAATGTGATAGAATTTTGCTGAATTCTTAAATTAACCATAATATAAAATGATCTAATCGGGTCTCTGTTTGCCCTACCGTAGAAGTTTAATAGTGCATTTTAGTCGCCATTTCATGCGCTTTGAGATCCGGCTTAGCCCAATACGCTATCTGAAATAGGAGCGACGTAAATTGAACAAATGTGATAGAATTTCCCTGAAATCTTATATTAACCAAAATATAAAATGATCTAATCGGGTCTCTGATTGCCCTATCATAGAAGATTAGTAGTTCATTTTACTCGCCATTCCACGCGCTTTAAGATGCCGCCTAGCCCAGTACGCTATCTGAAATAGGAGCGACGTAACTTGAGCAAATGTGATAGAATTACGCTGAATTCTTATATGAACCGTAATATAAAATGATCTAATCGGGTCTCTGTTTGCCTTATCCTAGAAGATTAATAGTGCATTATACTCGCCATTTCATGCGCTTCGAGATGCCGCTTAGCTCAATACGCTATCTGAAATAGGAGCGACGAAAGTTGAACGAATGTGATAGAATTTCGCTGAATTATTTTATTAACCAGAATGTAAAATGATCTAATCTGGTCTCTGTTCGCCCTACCATAGAAGTCTTATAGTGCATTTCACTCGCCATTTCATGCGCTTTGAGATGCCGCTTAGCCCGATACGCTATCTGAAATTGGAGCGACCTAAATTGAACGAATGTGATAGAATTTTGCTGAATTCTTAAATTAACCATAATATAAAATGATCTAATCGGGTCTCTGCTAGCCCTATCATAGAAGTTTAATAGTGCATTTTACTCGCCATTTCATGCGCTTTGAGATGGCGCTTAGCCCAATACGCTATCTGAAGTAGGAGCGACGTAAATTGAACGAATGTGATAGAATTTCGCTGGATGCTTATATTAACCAAAATATAAAATGATCTAATCGGGTCTCCGACAGCCCTATCATAGAAGTTTAATAGGGCATTTTACTCGCCATTTCGTGCGCTTTAAGATGCCGCCTAGCCCAGTACGCTATCTGAAATAGGAGCGACGTAAGTTGAACAAATGTGATAGAATTACGCTGAATTCTTATATTAACCGTAATATAAAATGATCTAATCGGGTCTCTGCTAGCCCTATCATAGAAGTTTAATAGTGCATTTTACCCGCCATTCCACGCGCTTTAAGATGCCGCCTAGCCTAGTACGCTATCTGAAATAGGAGCGACGTACGTTGAACAAATGTGATAGAATTACGCTGAATTCTTATATTAACCGTAATATAAAATGATCTAATCGGGTCTCTGCTAGCCCTATCATAGAAGTTTAATAGTGCATTTTACCCGCCATTCCACGCGCTTTAAGATGCCGCCTAGCCTAGTACGCTATCTGGAATAGGAGCGACGTAAATTGAACAAATGTGATACTATTTCCCTGAAATCTTATATTAAACAAAATATAAAATGATCTAATCGGGTCTCTGATTGCCCTATCATAGAAGTTTAGTAGTGCATTTTACTCGCCATTCCACGCGCTTTAAGTTGCCGCCTAGCCCAGTACGCTGTCTGAAATAGGAGCGACGTAAGTTGAACAAATGTGATAGAATTACGCTGAATTCTTATATTAACCGTAATATAAAATGATCTAATCGGGTCTCTGTTTGCCTTATCCTAGAAGTTTAATAGCGCATTTTACTCGCCATTTCATGCGCTTTGAGATGCCGCTTAGCCCAATACGCTATTTGGAATAGGAGCGACGTAAATTGAACAAATGTGATAGAATTACGCTGAATTCTTTTATTAACCATAATGTAAAATGATCTGATCGGGTCTCTGTTCGCCCTAGCCTAGAAGTTTAACAGTGCATTTTATTCGCCATTTCATGCGCTTTGAGATGCCGCTTAGCCCATTACGCTATCTGAAATTGGAGCGATGTAAATTGAACAAATGTGATAGAATTTCGCTGAATTCTTAAATTAACCATAATATAAAATGATGTAATCGGGTCTCTGCTTGCCCTACCCTAGAAGTTTAACAGTGCATTTTACTCGCCATTTCATGCTCTTTGAGATACCGCTTAGCCCAATACGCTATCTGAATTAGGAGCGACGTAAATTGAACAAATGTGATAGAATTTCCCTGAATACTTATATTAACCTTAATGTAAAATGATCTAATCGGGTCTCTGTTCGCCCTACCCTAGAAGTTTAATAGTGCATTTCACTCGCCATTTCATGCGCTTTGAGATGCCGCTTAGCCCAATACGCTAACTGAAATAGGAGCGACGTAAATAGAACAATTGTGATAGAATTTCGCTGAATTCTTATATTAACCAAAATATAAAATGATCTAATCGGGTGTCTGATTGCCCTATCGTAGAAGTTTAATAGTGCATTTTACTCGCCAATCCACGCGCTTTAAGATTCCGCCTAGCCCACTACGCTATCTGAAATAGGAGCGACGTAAATTGAACAAATGTGATAGAATTTGGCTGAATTCTTAAATTAACCATAATATAAAATGATCTAATCGGGTCTCTGATTGCCCTACCCTAGAAGTTTAATAGTGCATTTTACTCGCCATTTCATGCGCTTTGAGATGCCGCATAGCCCAATACGCTATCTGAAATAGGAGCGACGTAAATTGAACAAATGTGATAGAATTTCCGTGAATCCTTATATTAACCTTAATGTAAAATGATCTAATCGGGTCTCTGTTCGCCCTACCCTAGAAGTTTAATAGTGCATTTCACTCGCCAATCCACGCGCTTTGAGATGCCGCTTAGCCCAATACGCTAACTGAAATAGGAGCGACGTAAATAGAACAATTGTGATAGAATTTCGCTGAATTCTTATATTAACCAAAATATAAAATGATCTAATCGGGTGTCTGATTGCCCTATCGTAGAAGTTTAATAGTGCATTTTACTCGCCAATCCACGCGCTTTAAGATTCCGCCTAGCCCAGTACGCTATCTGAAATAGGAGCGACCTAAATTGAACGAATGTGATAGAATTTTGCTGAATTCTTAAATTAACCATAATATAAAATGATCTAATCGGGTCTCTGTTTGCCCTACCCCAGAAGTTTAACAGTGCATGTTAGTCGCCATTTCATGCGCTTTGAGTTCCGGCTTAGCCCAATACGCTACCTGAAATAGGAGCGACGTAAACTGAACAAATGTGATAGAATTTCCCTGAAACCTTATATTAATCAAAATATAAAATGATCTAATCGGGTCTCTGATTGCCCTATCATAGAAGATTAGTAGTGCATTTTACTCGCCATTCCACGCGCTTTAAGATGCCGCCAAGCCCAGTACGCTATCTGAAATAGGAGCGACGTAACTTGAACAAATGTGATAGAGATACGCTGAATTCTTATATTAACCGTAATATAAAATGATCTAATCGGGTCTCTGTTTGCCTTATCCTAGAAGTTTAATAGCGCATTTTACTCGCCATTTCATGCGCTTTGAGATGCCGCTTAGCCCAATACGCTATCTGAAATAGGAGCGACGTAAGTTGAACAAATGTGATAGAATTACGCTGAATTCTTTTATTAACCATAATGTAAAATGATCTGCTCGGGTCTCTGTTCGCCCTAGCCTAGAAGTTTAATAGTGCATTTTATTCGCCATTTCATGCGCTTTGAGATGCCGCTTAGCCCAATACGCTATCCGAAATTGGAGCGACGTAAATTGAACAAATGTGATAGAATTTCGCTGAATTCTTAAATTAACCATAATATAAAATGATCCAATCGGGTCTCTGTTCGCCCTACCATAGAAGTCTAATAGTGCATTTCACTCGCCATTCCATGCGCTTTGAGATGCCGCTTAGCCCAATACGCTATCTGAAATAGGAGCGACGTAAATTGAACAAATGTGATAGAATTTCCCTGAAATCTTATATTAAACAAAATATAAAATGATCTAATCGGGTCTCTGATTGCTCTGTCATAGAAGTTTAGTAGTGCATTTTACTCGCCCTTCCACGCGCTTTATGATGCCGCATAGGTCAGTAGGCTATCTGAAATAGGAGCGACGTAAGATGAACAAATCTGATAGAATTACGCTGAATTCTTATATTAACCGTAATATAAAATGAACTAATCGGGTCTCCGTTTGCCTTATCCTAGAAGTTTAATAGCGCATTTTACGCGCCATTTCATGCGCTTTGAGAGGCCGCTTAGCCCAATACGCTATCTGAAATAGGAGCGACGTAAATTGAACAAATGTGATAGAATTTCCGTGAAATCTTATATAAACCTTAATGTAAAATGATCCAATCGGGTCTCTGTTCGCCCTACCATAGAAATCTAATAGTGCATTTCACTCGCCATTTCATGCGCTTTGAGATGCCGCTTAGCCCAATACGCTATCTGAAATAGGAGCGACGTAAATTGAACAAATGTGATATAATTTTGCTGAATTCTTAAATTAACCATAATATAAAATGATCTAATCGGGTCCCTGTTTGCACTACCCTAGAAGTTTAATAGTGCATTTCACTCGTCATTTCATGCGCTTTGAGATGGCGCTAAGCCCAATAAGCTATCTGTAATAGGAGCGACGTAAATTTTACAAACGTGATAGAATTTCGTTGAATTCTTATATTAACCAAAATATAAAATGATCTAATCGGGTCTCTGATTGCCCTATCATAGAAGTTTAACAGTGCATTTTACTCGCCATTCCACGCGCTTTAAGATGCCGCCTAGCCCAGTACGCTAACTGAAATAGGAGCGACGTAACTTGAACAAATGTGATAGAATTTCGCAGAATTCTTATATTAACCAAAATATAAAATGATCTAATCTGGTCTTTGTTCGCCCTAGCCTAGAAGTTTAATAGTGCATTTTGTTCGCCATTTCATGCGATTTGAGATGCCGCTAAGCCCAATAAGCTGTCTGAAATAGGAGCGACGTAAATTGAACAAATGTGATAGAATTTCGCTGAATTCTTATATTAACCAAAATATAAAATGATCTAATCGGGTCTCTGTTTGCCCTACCCTAGAAGTTTACTCGTGCATTTTACACGCCATTTCATGCGCTTTGAGATGCCGCTTAGCCCAATACGCTATCTGAAATAGGAGGGACGTAAATTGAACGAATGTGATAGAATTTCGCTGAATTCTTATATTAACCAAAGTATAAAATGACCCAATCTGGTCTCTGATTGCCCTATCACAGAAGGTTAATAGTGCATTTTACTCGCCATTCCACGCGCTTTAAGATACCGCCTAGCCCAGTACGCTGTCTGAAATAGAAGCGACGTAAATTGAACAAATGTGATAGAATTTCTCTGAAACCTTATATTAAACAAAATATAAAATGATCTAATCGGGTCTCTGTTTGCCCTACCCTAGAAGTTTAATAGTGCATTTTACTCGCCATTTCGTGCGCTTTGAGAAGGCGCTTAGCCCAATACCGTATCTGAAGTAGGGGAGCGACGTAAATTGAACGAATGTGATAGAATTTCGCTGGATTCTTATATTAACCAAAATATAAAATGATCTAATCGGGTCTCTGATAGCCCTATCATAGAAGTTTAATAGGGCATTTTTCTCGCCGTTTCGTGCGCTTTAAGATGCCGCCTAGCCCAGTACGCTTTCTGAAATAGGAGCGACGTAAGTTGAACAAATGTGATAGAATTACGCTGAATTCTTATTTTAACCGTAATATAAAATGATCTAATCGGGTCTCTGCTAGCCCTATCATAGAAGTTTAATAGTGCATTTTACCCGCCATTCCACGCGCTTTAAGATGCCGCCTAGCCTAGTACGCTATCTGAAATAGGAGCGACGTACGTTGAACAAATGTGATAGAATTACGCTGAATTCTTATATTAACCGTAATATAAAATGATCGAATCGGGTCTCTGTTTGCCTTATCCTAGAAGTTTCATAGTGCATTTTACTCGCCATTTCATGCGCATTGAGATTCCGCTTAGCCCAATACGCTATCTGAAATATCAGCGACGTAAATTGGACAAATGTGAGAGACTTTCGCTGAATTCTTATATTAACCTTAATGTAAAGTGTTCTAATCGGGTCTCTGTTCGCCCTACCCTAGAAGATTAATAGTGCATTTTACTCGCCAATCCACGCGCTTTAAGATTCCGCCTAGACCAGTACGCTATCTGAAATAGGAGCGACGTAAATTGAACAAATGTGATAGAATTTGGCTGAATTTTTAAATTAACCATAATATAAAATGATCTAATCGGGTCTCTGTTTGCCCTACCCTAGAAGTTTAATAGTGCATTTCACTCGCCATTTCATGCGCTTTGAGATGCCGCATAGCCCAGTACGCTATCTGAAATAGGAGCGACGTAAATTGAACAAATGTGATAGAATTTCCGTGAATCCTTATATTAACCTTAATGTAAAATGATCTAATCGGGTCTCTGTTCGCCCTACCATAGATGTCAAATGGTGCATTTCACTCACCATTTCATGCGCTTTGAGATGCCGCTTAGCCGAATACGCTATCTGATATAGGAGCGACGTAAATTGAACAAATGTGATACTATTTCCCTGGAATCTTATATTAAACAAAATATAAAATGATCTAATCGGGTCTCTGATTGCCCTATCATAGAAGTTTAGTAGTGCATTTTACTCGCCATTCCACGCGCTTTAAGTTGCCGCCTAGCCCAGTACGCTATCTGAAGTAGGAGCGACGTAAGTTGAACAAATGTGATAGAATTTTGCTGAATTCTTAAATTAACCATAATATAAAATGATCTAATCGGGTCTCTGTTTGCCCTACCCTAGAAGTTTAATAGTGCATTTTAGTCGCCATTTCATGCGCTTTGAGATCCGGCTTAGCCCAATACGCTATCTGAAATAGGAGCGACGTAAATTGAACAAATGTGATAGAATTTCCCTGAAACCTTATATTAATCAAAATATAAAATGATCTAATCGGGTCTCTGATTGCCCTATCATAGAAGATTAGTAGTGCATTTTACTCGCCATTCCACGCGCTTTAAGATGCCGCATAGCCCAGTACGCTATCTGAAATAGGAGCGACGTAACTTGAACAAATGTGATAGAATTACCCTGAATTCTTATATTAACCGTAATATAAAATGATCTAATCGGGTCTCTGTTTGCCTTATCCTAGAAGTTTAATAGCGCATTTTACTCGCCATTTCATGCCCTTTGAGATGCCGCTTAGCCCAATACGCTATCTGGAATAGGAGCGACGTAAAATGAACAAATGTGATAGAATTTCCGTGAATTCTTATATTAACCTTAATGTAAAATGATCCAATCGGGTCTCTGTTCGCCCTACCATAGAAGTCTAATAGTGCATTTCACTCGCCATTTCATGCGCTTTGAGATGCCGCCTAGCCCAGTACGCTGTCTGAAATAGAAGCGACGTAAATTGAACAAGTGTGATAGAATCTCGCTGAATACTTATATTAACCTTAATGTAAAATGATCTAATCGGGTCTCTGTTCGCCCTACCCTAGAAGTTTAATAGTGCATTTCACTCGTCATTTCATGCGCTTTGAGATGACGCTTAACCCAATACGCTATCTGAAATAGGAGCGACGTAAGTTGAACAAATGTGACAGAATTACGCTGCATTCTTCTATTCACCTTAATGTAAAATGATCTCTTCGGGTCTCTGTTCACCCTACCCTAGATGTATAATAGTGCATTTCACTCGT
Source organism: Macropis europaea (assembly GCA_916610135.2). Classification (NCBI taxonomy): domain Eukaryota; kingdom Metazoa; phylum Arthropoda; class Insecta; order Hymenoptera; family Melittidae; genus Macropis; species Macropis europaea. Next base: position 45,098 of record CAKAJE020001888.1, read on the forward strand.
CATTTCATGCGCTTTGAGATGCCGCATAGGCCAATACGCTATCTGAAATAGGAGCGACGTAAATTGAACAAATGTGATAGAATTCTGCTGAATTCTTAAATTAACCATAATATAAAATGATCTAATCGGGTCTCTGTTTGCCCTACCCTAGAAGTTTAATAGTGCATTTTACTCGCCATTTCATGCGCTTTGAGATGCCGCTTAACCCAATACGCTATCTGAAATAGGAGCAACGAAAGTTGATCAAATGTGATAGAATTTCTCTGAATTATTTTATTAACCAGAATGTAAAATGATCTAATCGGGTCTCTGTTCGCCCTAGCCTAGAAGTTTAATAGTGCATTTTATTCGCCATTTCATGCGCTTTGAGATGCCGCGTAGCCCAATACGCTATCTGGAATAGGAGCGACGTAAATTGAACAAATGTGATAGAATTTCCCTGAATTCTTATATTAACCTTAATGTAAAATGATCTAATCGGGTCTCTGTTCGCTCTACCCTAGGAGTTTAATAGTGCATTTCACTCGTCATTTCATGCCCTTTCAGTTGCCGCTTAGCCCAATACGCTATCTGAAATAGGAGCGACGTAAATTGAACAAATGTGATAGAATATCCCTGAAATCTTATATTAAACAAAATATAAAATGATCTAATCGGGTCTCTGATTGCCCTATCATAGAAGTTTAGTAGTGCATTTTACTCGCCATTGCACGCGCTTTAAGATGCCGCCTAGCCCAGTACGCTATCTGAAATAGGAGCGACGTAACTTGAACAAATGTGATAGAATTACGCTGCCTTCTTATATTAACCGTAATATAAAATGATCTAATCGGGTATCTGTTTGCCTTATCCTAGAAGTTTAATAGTGCATTATACTCGCCATTTCATGCGCTTCGAGATGCCGCTTAGCTCAATACGCTATCTGAAATAGGAGCGACGAAAGTTGAACAAATGTGATAGAATTTCGCTGAATTATTTTTATTAACCAGAATGTAAAATGATCTAATCTGGTCTCTGTTCGCCCTACCATAGAAGTCTTATAGTGCATTTCACTCGCCATTTCATGCGCTTTGAGATGCCGCTTAGCCCGATACGCTATCTGAAATTGGAGCGACCTAAATTGAACGAATGTGATAGAATTTTGCTGAATTCTTAAATTAACCATAATATAAAATGATCTAATCGGGTCTCTGTTTGCCCTACCGTAGAAGTTTAATAGTGCATTTTAGTCGCCATTTCATGCGCTTTGAGATCCGGCTTAGCCCAATACGCTATCTGAAATAGGAGCGACGTAAATTGAACAAATGTGATAGAATTTCCCTGAAATCTTATATTAACCAAAATATAAAATGATCTAATCGGGTCTCTGATTGCCCTATCATAGAAGATTAGTAGTTCATTTTACTCGCCATTCCACGCGCTTTAAGATGCCGCCTAGCCCAGTACGCTATCTGAAATAGGAGCGACGTAGCTTGAGCAAATGTGTTAGAATTACGCTGAATTCTTATATGAACCGTAATATAAAATGATCTAATCGGGTCTCTGTTTGCCTTATCCTAGAAGATTAATAGTGCATTATACTCGCCATTTCATGCGCTTCGAGATGCCGCTTAGCTCAATACGCTATCTGAAATAGGAGCGACGAAAGTTGAACGAATGTGATAGAATTTCGCTGAATTATTTTATTAACCAGAATGTAAAATGATCTAATCTGGTCTCTGTTCGCCCTACCATAGAAGTCTTATAGTGCATTTCACTCGCCATTTCATGCGCTTTGAGATGCCGCTTAGCCCGATACGCTATCTGAAATTGGAGCGACCTAAATTGAACGAATGTGATAGAATTTTGCTGAATTCTTAAATTAACCATAATATAAAATGATCTAATCGGGTCTCTGTTTGCCCTACCCTAGAAGTTTAATAGTGCATTTTACTCGCCATTTCATGCGCTTTGAGATGGCGCTTAGCCCAATACGCTATCTGAAGTAGGAGCGACGTAAATTGAACGAATGTGATAGAATTTCGCTGGATGCTTATATTAACCAAAATATAAAATGATCTAATCGGGTCTCTGACAGCCCTATCATAGAAGTTTAATAGGGCATTTTACTCGCCATTTCGTGCGCTTTAAGATGCCGCCTAGCCCAGTACGCTATCTGAAATAGGAGCGACGTAAGTTGAACAAATGTGATAGAATTACGCTGAATTCTTATATTAACCGTAATATAAAATGATCTAATCGGGTCTCTGCTAGCCCTATCATAGAAGTTTAATAGTGCATTTTACCCGCCATTCCACGCGCTTTAAGATGCCGCCTAGCCTAGTACGCTATCTGGAATAGGAGCGACGTAAATTGAACAAATGTGATACTATTTCCCTGAAATCTTATATTAAACAAAATATAAAATGATCTAATCGGGTCTCTGATTGCCCTATCATAGAAGTTTAGTAGTGCATTTTACTCGCCATTCCACGCGCTTTAAGTTGCCGCCTAGCCCAGTACGCTGTCTGAAATAGGAGCGACGTAAGTTGAACAAATGTGATAGAATTACGCTGAATTCTTATATTAACCGTAATATAAAATGATCTAATCGGGTCTCTGTTTGCCTTATCCTAGAAGTTTAATAGCGCATTTTACTCGCCATTTCATGCGCTTTGAGATGCCGCTTAGCCCAATACGCTATTTGGAATAGGAGCGACGTAAATTGAACAAATGTGATAGAATTACGCTGAATTCTTTTATTAACCATAATGTAAAATGATCTGCTCGGGTCTCTGTTCGCCCTAGCCTAGAAGTTTAACAGTGCATTTTATTCGCCATTTCATGCGCTTTGAGATGCCGCTTAGCCCATTACGCTATCTGAAATTGGAGCGATGTAAATTGAACAAATGTGATAGAATTTCGCTGAATTCTTAAATTAACCATAATATAAAATGATGTAATCGGGTCTCTGCTTGCCCTACCCTAGAAGTTTAACAGTGCATTTTACTCGCCATTTCATGCTCTTTGAGATACCGCTTAGCCCAATACGCTATCTGAATTAGGAGCGACGTAAATTGAACAAATGTGATAGAATTTCCCTGAATACTTATATTAACCTTAATGTAAAATGATCTAATCGGGTCTCTGTTCGCCCTACCCTAGAAGTTTAATAGTGCATTTCACTCGCCATTTCATGCGCTTTGAGATGCCGCTTAGCCCAATACGCTAACTGAAATAGGAGCGACGTAAATAGAACAATTGTGATAGAATTTCGCTGAATTCTTATATTAACCAAAATATAAAATGATCTAATCGGGTGTCTGATTGCCCTATCGTAGAAGTTTAATAGTGCATTTTACTCGCCAATCCACGCGCTTTAAGATTCCGCCTAGCCCAGTACGCTATCTGAAATAGGAGCGACGTAAATTGAACAAATGTGATAGAATTTGGCTGAATTCTTAAATTAACCATAATATAAAATGATCTAATCGGGTCTCTGATTGCCCTACCCTAGAAGTTTAATAGTGCATTTTACTCGCCATTTCATGCGCTTTGAGATGCCGCATAGCCCAATACGCTATCTGAAATAGGAGCGACGTAAATTGAACAAATGTGATAGAATTTCCGTGAATCCTTATATTAACCTTAATGTAAAATGATCTAATCGGGTCTCTGTTCGCCCTACCCTAGAAGTTTAATAGTGCATTTCACTCGCCAATCCACGCGCTTTGAGATGCCGCTTAGCCCAATACGCTAACTGAAATAGGAGCGACGTAAATAGAACAATTGTGATAGAATTTCGCTGAATTCTTATATTAACCAAAATATAAAATGATCTAATCGGGTGTCTGATTGCCCTATCGTAGAAGTTTAATAGTGCATTTTACTCGCCAATCCACGCGCTTTAAGATTCCGCCTAGCCCAGTACGCTATCTGAAATAGGAGCGACCTAAATTGAACGAATGTGATAGAATTTTGCTGAATTCTTAAATTAACCATAATATAAAATGATCTAATCGGGTCTCTGTTTGCCCTACCCCAGAAGTTTAACAGTGCATGTTAGTCGCCATTTCATGCGCTTTGAGTTCCGGCTTAGCCCAATACGCTACCTGAAATAGGAGCGACGTAAACTGAACAAATGTGATAGAATTTCCCTGAAACCTTATATTAATCAAAATATAAAATGATCTAATCGGGTCTCTGATTGCCCTATCATAGAAGATTAGTAGTGCATTTTACTCGCCATTCCACGCGCTTTAAGATGCCGCCAAGCCCAGTACGCTATCTGAAATAGGAGCGACGTAACTTGAACAAATGTGATAGAGATACGCTGAATTCTTATATTAACCGTAATATAAAATGATCTAATCGGGTCTCTGTTTGCCTTATCCTAGAAGTTTAATAGCGCATTTTACTCGCCATTTCATGCGCTTTGAGATGCCGCTTAGCCCAATACGCTATCTGAAATAGGAGCGACGTAAGTTGAACAAATGTGATAGAATTACGCTGAATTCTTTTATTAACCATAATGTAAAATGATCTGCTCGGGTCTCTGTTCGCCCTAGCCTAGAAGTTTAATAGTGCATTTTACTCGCCATTTCATGCGCTTTGAGATGCCGCTTAGCCCAATACGCTATCTGAAATTGGAGCGACGTAAATTGAACAAATGTGATAGAATTTCGCTGAATTCTTAAATTAACCATAATATAAAATGATCTAATCGGGTCTCTGTTCGCCCTACCATAGAAGTCTAATAGTGCATTTCACTCGCCATTCCATGCGCTTTGAGATGCCGCTTAGCCCAATACGCTATCTGAAATAGGAGCGACGTAAATTGAACAAATGTGATAGAATTTCCCTGAAATCTTATATTAAACAAAATATAAAATGATCTAATCGGGTCTCTGATTGCTCTGTCATAGAAGTTTAGTAGTGCATTTTACTCGCCCTTCCACGCGCTTTATGATGCCGCATAGGTCAGTAGGCTATCTGAAATAGGAGCGACGTAAGATGAACAAATCTGATAGAATTACGCTGAATTCTTATATTAACCGTAATATAAAATGAACTAATCGGGTCTCCGTTTGCCTTATCCTAGAAGTTTAATAGCGCATTTTACGCGCCATTTCATGCGCTTTGAGAGGCCGCTTAGCCCAATACGCTATCTGAAATAGGAGCGACGTAAATTGAACAAATGTGATAGAATTTCCGTGAAATCTTATATAAACCTTAATGTAAAATGATCCAATCGGGTCTCTGTTCGCCCTACCATAGAAATCTAATAGTGCATTTCACTCGCCATTTCATGCGCTTTGAGATGCCGCTTAGCCCAATACGCTATCTGAAATAGGAGCGACGTAAATTGAACAAATGTGATATAATTTTGCTGAATTCTTAAATTAACCATAATATAAAATGATCTAATCGGGTCTCTGTTTGCACTACCCTAGAAGTTTAATAGTGCATTTCACTCGTCATTTCATGCGCTTTGAGATGGCGCTAAGCCCAATAAGCTATCTGTAATAGGAGCGACGTAAATTTTACAAACGTGATAGAATTTCGTTGAATTCTTATATTAACCAAAATATAAAATGATCTAATCGGGTCTCTGATTGCCCTATCATAGAAGTTTAACAGTGCATTTTACTCGCCATTCCACGCGCTTTAAGATGCCGCCTAGCCCAGTACGCTAACTGAAATAGGAGCGACGTAACTTGAACAAATGTGATAGAATTTCGCAGAATTCTTAAATTAACCATAATATAAAATGATCTAATCGGGTCCCTGTTTGCCCTACCCTAGAAGTTTAATAGTGCATTTCACTCGTCATTTCATGCGCTTTGAGATGCCGCTTAGCCCAATACGCTATCTGAAATAGGAGCGACGTAAATTGAACAAATGTGATAGAATTTCGCTGAATTCTTATATTAACCAAAGTATAAAATGACCCAATCTGGTCTCTGATTGCCCTATCACAGAAGGTTAATAGTGCATTTTACTCGCCATTCCACGCGCTTTAAGATACCGCCTAGCCCAGTACGCTGTCTGAAATAGAAGCGACGTAAATTGAACAAATGTGATAGAATGTCGCTGAATTCTTAAATTAACTATAATATAAAATGATCTAATCGGGTCAGTGATTGCCCTACCCTAGAAGTTTAATAGTGCATTTTACTCGCCATTTCATGCGCTTTGAGATGCCGCTTAGCCCAATACGCTATCGGAAATATGAGCGACGTAAATTGAACAAATGTGATAGAATTTCGCTGAATTCTTATATTAACAAAAATATAAAATGATCTAATCGGGTCTCTGTTTGCCCTACCCTAGAAGTTTAATAGTGCATTTTGCTCGCCATTTCATGCGCTTTGAGATGCCGCTTAGCCCAATACGCTATCTGAAATAGGAGCGACGTAAATTGAACAAATGTGATAGAATTTCGCTGAATTCTTAAATTAACTATAATATAAAATGATCTAATCGGGTCCCTGTTTGCCCTACCCTAGAAGTTTAATAGTGCATTTCACTCGTCATTTCATGCGCTTTGAGATGCCGCTAAGCCCAATAAGCTATCTGTAATAGGAGCGACGTAAATTTTACAAATGTGATAGAATTTCGTTGAATTCTTATATTAACCAAAATATAAAATGATCTAATCGGGTCTCTGATTGCCCTATCATAGAAGTTTAATAGTGCATTTTACTCGCCATTCCACGCGCTTTAAGATGCCGCCTAGCCCAGTACGCTATCTGAAATAGGAGCGACGTAACTTGAACAAATGTGATAGAATTTCGCAGAATTCTTATATTAACCAAAATATAAAATGATCTAATCTGGTCTCTGTTCGCCCTAGCCTAGAAGTTTAATAGTGCATTTTGTCCGCCATTTCATGCGATTTGAGATGCCGCTAATCCCAATAAGCTGTCTGAAATAGGAGCGACGTAAATTGAACAAATGTGATAGAATTTCGCTGAATTCTTATATTAACCAAAATATAAAATGATCTAATCGGGTCTCTGTTTGCCCTACCCGAGAAGTTTAATCGTGCATTTTACACGCCATTTCATGCGCTTTGAGATGCCGCTTAGCCCAATACGCTATCTGAAATAGGAGCGACGTAAATTGAACAAATGTGATAGAATTTCGCTGAATTCTTAAATTAACCATAATATAAAATGATCTAATCGGGTCCCTGTTTGCCCTACCCTAGAAGTTTAATAGTGCATTTCACTCGTCATTTCATGCCCTTTGAGATGACGCTTAACCCAATACGCTATCTGAAATAGGAGCGACGTAAGTTGAACAAATGTGACAGAATTACGCTGCATCCTTATATTCACCTTAATGTAAAATGATCTCTTCGGGTCTCTGTTCATCCTACCCTAGATGTATAATAGTGCATTTTACTCGTCATTTCATGCGCTTTGAGATGCCGCATAGCCCAATACGCTATCTGAAATAGGAGCGACGTAAATTGAACAAATGTGATAGAATTTCCCTGAAATCTTATATTAAACAAAATATAAAATGATCTAATCGGGTCTGTGAATGCCCTATCATAGAAGCTTAATAGTGCATTTTACTCGCCATTCCACGCGGTTTAAGATGCCGGCCAGCCCAGTACGCTATCTGAAGTAGGAGCGACGTAATTTGAAGAAATGTGATAGAATTACGCTGAATTCTTATATTAACCGTAATATAAAATGAACTAATCGGGTCTCCGTTTGCCTTATCCTAGAAGTTTAATAGCGCATTTTACGCGCCATTTCATGCGCTTTGAGATGCCGCTTATCCCAATACGCTATCTGAAATATGAGCGACGCAAATTGAACAAATGTGATAGAATTTCGCTGAATTCTTATATTAACCATAATATAAAATGATCTAATCGGGTCTCTCTTTGCTCTACCCTAGAAGTTTAATAGTGCATTTTACTCGCAATTTCATGCGCTTTGAGATGCCGCTTAACCCAATACGCTATCTGCAATAGGAGCGACGTAAATTGAACAAATGTGATAGAATTTTGCTGAATTCTTAAATTAACCATAATATAAAATGATCTAATCGGGTCTCTGTACGCCCTACCATAGAAATCTAATAGTGCATTTTACTCGCCATTTCATGCGCTTTGAGATGCCGCTTAGCCCAATACGCTATCTGAAATAGGAGCGACGTAAGTTGAACAAATGTGATAGAATTTCGCTGAATTCTTTTATTAACCATAATGTAAAATGATCTGATCGGGCCTCTGTTCGCCCTAGCCTAGAAGTTTAATAGTGCATTTCACTTGTCATTTCATGCGCTTTGAGATGCCGCTTAGCCCAATACGCTATCTGAAATAGGAGCGACGTAAATTGAACAAATGTGATAGAATTTCGCTGAATTCTTATATTAACCAAAGTATAAAATGACCCAATCTGGTCTCTGATTGCCCTATCACAGAAGGTTAATAGTGCATTTTACTCGCCATTCCACGCGCTTTAAGATACCGCCTAGCCCAGTACGCTGTCTGAAATAGAAGCGACGTAAATTGAACAAGTGTGATAGAATCTCGCTGAATACTTATATTAACCTTAATGTAAAATGATCTAATCGGGTCTCTGTTCGCCCTACCCTAGAAGTTTAATAGTGCATTTCACTCGTCATTTCATGCGCTTTGAGATGACGCTTAACCCAATACGCTATCTGAAATAGGAGCGACGTAAGTTGAACAAATGTGACAGAATTACGCTGCATTCTTATATTCACCTTAATGTAAAATGATCTAATCGGGTCTCTGTTCGCCCTACCCTAGAAGTTTAATAGTGCATTTCACTCGCCATTTCATGCGCTTTGAGATGCCGCTTAGCCCAATACGCTAACTGAAATAGGAGCGACGTAAATAGAACAATTGTGATAGAATTTCGCTGAATTCTTATATTAACCAAAATATAAAATGATCTAATCGGGTGTCTGATTGCCCTATCGTAGAAGTTTAATAGTGCATTTTACTCGCCAATCCACGCGCTTTAAGATTCCGCCTAGCCCAGTACGCTATCTGAAATAGGAGCGACCTAAATTGAACGAATGTGATAGAATTTTGCTGAATTCTTAAATTAACCATAATATAAAATGATCTAATCGGGTCTCTGTTTGCCCTACCCCAGAAGTTTAACAGTGCATGTTAGTCGCCATTTCATGCGCTTTGAGTTCCGGCTTAGCCCAATACGCTACCTGAAATAGGAGCGACGTAAACTGAACAAATGTGATAGAATTTCCCTGAAACCTTATATTAATCAAAATATAAAATGATCTAATCGGGTCTCTGATTGCCCTATCATAGAAGATTAGTAGTGCATTTTACTCGCCATTCCACGCGCTTTAAGATGCCGCCAAGCCCAGTACGCTATCTGAAATAGGAGCGACGTAACTTGAACAAATGTGATAGAGATACGCTGAATTCTTATATTAACCGTAATATAAAATGATCTAATCGGGTCTCTGTTTGCCTTATCCTAGAAGTTTAATAGCGCATTTTACTCGCCATTTCATGCGCTTTGAGATGCCGCTTAGCCCAATACGCTATCTGAAATAGGAGCGACGTAAGTTGAACAAATGTGATAGAATTACGCTGAATTCTTTTATTAACCATAATGTAAAATGATCTGCTCGGGTCTCTGTTCGCCCTAGCCTAGAAGTTTAATAGTGCATTTTATTCGCCATTTCATGCGCTTTGAGATGCCGCTTAGCCCAATACGCTATCTGAAATTGGAGCGACGTAAGTTGAACAAATGTGATAGAATTTCGCTGAATTCTTAAATTAACCATAATATAAAATGATCTAATCGGGTCTCTGTTCGCCCTACCATAGAAGTCTAATAGTGCATTTCACTCGCCATTCCATGCGCTTTGAGATGCCGCTTAGCCCAATACGCTATCTGAAATAGGAGCGACGTAAATTGAACAAATGTGATAGAATTTCCCTGAAATCTTATATTAAACAAAATATAAAATGATCTAATCGGGTCTCTGATTGCTCTGTCATAGAAGTTTAGTAGTGCATTTTACTCGCCCCTCCACGCGCTTTATGATGCCGCATAGGTCAGTAGGCTATCTGAAATAGGAGCGACGTAAGATGAACAAATCTGATAGAATTACGCTGAATTCTTATATTAACCGTAATATAAAATGAACTAATCGGGTCTCCGTTTGCCTTATCCTAGAAGTTTAATAGCGCATTTTACGCGCCATTTCATGCGCTTTGAGAGGCCGCTTAGCCCAATACGCTATCTGAAATAGGAGCGACGTAAATTGAACAAATGTGATAGAATTTCCGTGAAATCTTATATAAACCTTAATGTAAAATGATCCAATCGGGTCTCTGTTCGCCCTACCATAGAAATCTAATAGTGCATTTCACTCGCCATTTCATGCGCTTTGAGATGCCGCTTAGCCCAATACGCTATCTGAAATAGGAGCGACGTAAATTGAACAAATGTGATATAATTTTGCTGAATTCTTAAATTAACCATAATATAAAATGATCTAATCGGGTCTCTGTTTGCACTACCCTAGAAGTTTAATAGTGCATTTCACTCGTCATTTCATGCGCTTTGAGATGGCGCTAAGCCCAATAAGCTATCTGTAATAGGAGCGACGTAAATTTTACAAACGTGATAGAATTTCGTTGAATTCTTATATTAACCAAAATATAAAATGATCTAATCGGGTCTCTGATTGCCCTATCATAGAAGTTTAATAGTGCATTTTACTCGCCATTCCACGCGCTTTAAGATGCCGCCTAGCCCAGTACGCTAACTGAAATAGGAGCGACGTAACTTGAACAAATGTGATAGAATTTCGCAGAATTCTTATATTAACCAAAATATAAAATGATCTAATCTGGTCTTTGTTCGCCCTAGCCTAGAAGTTTAATAGTGCATTTTGTTCGCCATTTCATGCGATTTGAGATGCCGCTAAGCCCAATAAGCTGTCTGAAATAGGAGCGACGTAAATTGAACAAATGTGATAGAATTTCGCTGAATTCTTATATTAACCAAAATATAAAATGATCTAATCGGGTCTCTGTTTGCCCTACCCTAGAAGTTTACTCGTGCATTTTACACGCCATTTCATGCGCTTTGAGATGCCGCTTAGCCCAATACGCTATCTGAAATAGGAGCGACGTAAATTGAACAAATGTGATAGAATTTCGCTGAATTCTTAAATTAACCATAATATAAAATGATCTAATCGGGTCCCTGTTTGCCCTACCCTAGAAGTTTAATAGTGCATTTCACTCGTCATTTCATGCGCTTTGAGATGCCGCTTAGCCCAATACGCTATCTGAAATAGGAGCGACGTAAATTGAACAAATGTGATAGAATTTCGCTGAATTCTTATATTAACCAAAGTATAAAATGACCCAATCTGGTCTCTGATTGCCCTATCACAGAAGGTTAATAGTGCATTTTACTCGCCATTCCACGCGCTTTAAGATACCGCCTAGCCCAGTACGCTGTCTGAAATAGAAGCGACGTAAATTGAACAAGTGTGATAGAATCTCGCTGAATACTTATATTAACCTTAATGTAAAATGATCTAATCGGGTCTCTGTTCGCCCTACCCTAGAAGTTTAATAGTGCATTTCACTCGCCATTTCATGCGCTTTGAGATGACGCTTAACCCAATACGCTATCTGAAATAGGAGCGACGTAAGTTGAACAAATGTGACAGAATTACGCTGCATTCTTATATTCACCTTAATGTAAAATGATCTCTTCGGGTCTCTGTTCACCCTACCCTAGATGTATAATAGTGCATTTCACTCGTCATTTCATGCGCTTTGAGATGCCGCGTAGCCCAATACGCTATCTGAAATAGGAGCGACGTAAATTGAACAAATGTGATAGAATTTCGCTGAATTCTTATATTAACCAAAGTATAAAATGATCTAGTCTGGTCTTTGATTGCCCAATCATAGAAGGTTGATAGTGCATTTTACTCGCCATTCCACACGCTTTAAGATGCCGCCTAGCCCAGTACGCTATCTGAAATAGGAGCGACGTAAATTCAACAAATGTGATAGAATCTTGCTGAATTCTTATATTAACAAAAATATAAAATGATCTAATCGGGTCTCTGTTTGCCCTACCCTAGAAGTTTAATAGTGCATTTTGCTCGCCATTTCATGCGCTTTGAGATGCCGCTTAGCCCAATACGCTATCTGAAATAGGAGCGACGTAAATTGAACAAATGTGATAGAATGTCGCTGAATTCTTAAATTAACTATAATATAAAATGATCTAATCGGGTCAGTGATTGCCCTACCCTAGAAGTTTAATAGTGCATTTTACTCGCCATTTCATGCGCTTTGAGATGCCGCTTAGCCCAATACGCTATCGGAAATATGAGCGACGTAAATTGAACAAATGTGATAGAATTTCGCTGAATTCTTATATTAACAAAAATATAAAATGATCTAATCGGGTCTCTGTTTGCCCTACCCTAGAAGTTTAATAGTGCATTTTACTCGCCATTTCATGCGCTTTGAGATGCCGCTTAGCCCAATACGCTATCTGAAATAGGAGCGACGTAAATTGAACAAATGTGATAGAATTTCGCTGAATTCTTAAATTAACTATAATATAAAATGATCTAATCGGGTCCCTGTTTGCCCTACCCTAGAAGTTTAATAGTGCATTTCACTCGTCATTTCATGCGCTTTGAGATGCCGCTAAGCCCAATAAGCTATCTGTAATAGGAGCGACGTAAATTTTACAAATGTGATAGAATTTCGTTGAATTCTTATATTAACCAAAATATAAAATGATCTAATCGGGTCTCTGATTGCCCTATCATAGAAGTTTAATAGTGCATTTTACTCGCCATTCCACGCGCTTTAAGATGCCGCCTAGCCCAGTACGCTATCTGAAATAGGAGCGACGTAACTTGAACAAATGTGATAGAATTTCGCAGAATTCTTATATTAACCAAAATATAAAATGATCTAATCTGGTCTCTGTTCGCCCTAGCCTAGAAGTTTAATAGTGCATTTTGTTCGCCATTTCATGCGATTTGAGATGCCGCTAATCCCAATAAGCTGTCTGAAATAGGAGCGACGTAAATTGAACAAATGTGATAGAATTTCGCTGAATTCTTATATTAACCAAAATATAAAATGATCTAATCGGGTCTCTGTTTGCCCTACCCGAGAAGTTTAATCGTGCATTTTACACGCCATTTCATGCGCTTTGAGATGCCGCTTAGCCCAATACGCTATCTGAAATAGGAGCGACGTAAATTGAACAAATGTGATAGAATTTCGCTGAATTCTTAAATTAACCATAATATAAAATGATCTAATCGGGTCCCTGTTTGCCCTACCCTAGAAGTTTAATAGTGCATTTCACTCGTCATTTCATGCCCTTTGAGATGACGCTTAACCCAATACGCTATCTGAAATAGGAGCGACGTAAGTTGAACAAATGTGACAGAATTACGCTGCATCCTTATATTCACCTTAATGTAAAATGATCTCTTCGGGTCTCTGTTCATCCTACCCTAGATGTATAATAGTGCATTTCACTCGTCATTTCATGCGCTTTGAGATGCCGCATAGCCCAATACGCTATCTGAAATAGGAGCGACGTAAATTGAACAAATGTGATAGAATTTCCCTGAAATCTTATATTAAACAAAATATAAAATGATCTAATCGGGTCTGTGAATGCCCTATCATAGAAGCTTAATAGTGCATTTTACTCGCCATTCCACGCGGTTTAAGATGCCGGCCAGCCCAGTACGCTATCTGAAGTAGGAGCGACGTAATTTGAAGAAATGTGATAGAATTACGCTGAATTCTTATATTAACCGTAATATAAAATGAACTAATCGGGTCTCCGTTTGCCTTATCCTAGAAGTTTAATAGCGCATTTTACGCGCCATTTCATGCGCTTTGAGATGCCGCTTATCCCAATACGCTATCTGAAATATGAGCGACGCAAATTGAACAAATGTGATAGAATTTCGCTGAATTCTTATATTAACCATAATATAAAATGATCTAATCGGGTCTCTGTTTGCTCTACCCTAGAAGTTTAATAGTGCATTTTACTCGCAATTTCATGCGCTTTGAGATGCCGCTTAACCCAATACGCTATCTGCAATAGGAGCGACGTAAATTGAACAAATGTGATAGAATTTTGCTGAATTCTTAAATTAACCATAATATAAAATGATCTAATCGGGTCTCTGTACGCCCTACCATAGAAATCTAATAGTGCATTTTACTCGCCATTTCATGCGCTTTGAGATGCCGCTTAGCCCAATACGCTATCTGAAATAGGAGCGACGTAAGTTGAACAAATGTGATAGAATTTCGCTGAATTCTTTTATTAACCATAATGTAAAATGATCTGATCGGGCCTCTGTTCGCCCTAGCCTAGAAGTTTAATAGTGCATTTCACTCGTCATTTCATGCGCTTTGAGATGCCGCTTAGCCCAATACGCTATCTGAAATAGGAGCGACGTAAATTGAACAAATGTGATAGAATTTCGCTGAATTCTTATATTAACCAAAGTATAAAATGACCCAATCTGGTCTCTGATTGCCCTATCACAGAAGGTTAATAGTGCATTTTACTCGCCATTCCACGCGCTTTAAGATACCGCCTAGCCCAGTACGCTGTCTGAAATAGAAGCGACGTAAATTGAACAAGTGTGATAGAATCTCGCTGAATACTTATATTAACCTTAATATAAAATGATCTAATCGGGTCTCTGTTCGCCCTACCCTAGAAGTTTAATAGTGCATTTCACTCGTCATTTCATGCGCTTTGAGATGACGCTTAACCCAATACGCTATCTGAAATAGGAGCGACGTAAGTTGAACAAATGTGACAGAATTACGCTGCATTCTTATATTCACCTTAATGTAAAATGATCTCTTCGGGTCTCTGTTCACCCTACCCTAGATGTATAATAGTGCATTTCACTCGTCATTTCATGCGCTTTGAGATGCCGCGTAGCCCAATACGCTATCTGAAATAGGAGCGACGTAAATTGAACAAATGTGATAGAATTTCGCTGAATTCTTATATTAACCAAAGTATAAAATGATCTAGTCTGGTCTTTGATTGCCCAATCATAGAAGGTTGATAGTGCATTTTACTCGCCATTCCACACGCTTTAAGATGCCGCCTAGCCCAGTACGCTATCTGAAATAGGAGCGACGTAAATTGAACAAGTGTGATAGAATCTCGCTGAATACTTATATTAACCTTAATGTAAAATGATCTAATCGGGTCTCTGTTCACCCTACCCTAGATGTATAATAGTGCATTTCACTCGCCATTTCATGCGCTTTGAGATGCCGCTTAGCCCAATACGCTATCGGAAATATGAGCGACGTAAATTGAACAAATGTGATAGAATTTCGCTGAATTCTTATATTAACAAAAATATAAAATGATCTAATCGGGTCTCTGTTTGCCCTACCCTAGAAGTTTAATAGTGCATTTTACTCGCCATTCTACGCGGATTAAGATGCCGGCCAGCCCAGTACGCTATCTGAAATAGGAGCGACGTAATTTGAAGAAATGTGATAGAATTTCGCTGAATTCTTATATTAACCGTAATATAAAATGATCTAATCGGGTCTCTGTTTGCCCTACCCGAGAAGTTTAATGGTCCATTTTATTCGCCATTTGATGCGCTTTGAGATGCCGGTCAGCCCAATCGGCTAACTGAAATAGGAGCGACGTAAATAGAACAAATGTGATAGGATTTCGCTGAATTCTTATATTAACCATAATAGAAAATGATCTAATCGGGTCTCTGTTTGCTCTACCCTAGAAGTTTAATAGTGCATTTTACTCGCAATTTCATGCGCTTTGAGGTGCCGCTTAACCCAATACGCTATCTGCAATAGGAGCGACGTAAATTGAACAAATGTGATAGAATATCGCTGAATTCTTAAATTAACTATAATATAAAATGATCTAATCGGGTCACTGATTGCCCAACCCTAGAAGTTTAATAGTGCATTTTACTCGCCATTTCATGCGCTTTGAGATGCCGCTTAGCCCAATACGCTATCGGAAATATGAGCGACGTAAATTGAACAAATGTGATAGAATTTCGCTGAATTCTTATACTAACAAAAATATAAAATGATCTAATCGGGTTTGCCTTATCCTAACTCTGTTTGCCTTATCCTAGAAGTTTAGTATTGCATTTTACTCGCCATTTCATGCGCTTTGAGATGCCGCTTAGCCCAATACGCTATCTGAAACAGGAGCGACGTAAATTCAACAAATGTGATAGAATCTTGCTGAATTCTTAAATTAACCATAATATAAAATGGTATAATCGGGTCTCTGTTTGACATACCCTAGAAGTTTAAAAGTGCATTTTACTCGCCATTTCATGTGCTTTGAGATGCCGCATAGCCCAATACGCTATCTGGAATAGGAGCGACGTAAATTGAACAAATGTGATAGAATTTCCCTGAATTCTTATATTAACCTTAATGTAAAATGATCTAATCGGGTCTCTGTTCGCCCTACCATAGAAGTCTAATAGTGCATTTCACTCGCCATTCCACGCGCTTTAAGATGCCGCCGAGCCCAGTACGGTATCTGAAATAGGAGCGACGTAAATTGAACAAATGTGATAGAATTTTGCTGAATTCTTAAATTAACCATAATATAAAATGATCTAATCGGGTCTCTGTACGCCCTACCATAGAAATCTAATAGTGCATTTTACTCGCCATTTCATGCGCTTTGAGATGCCGCTTAGCCCAATACGCTATCTGAAATAGGAGCGACGTAAGTTGAACAAATGTGATAGAATTTCGCTGAATTCTTTTATTAACCATAATGTAAAATGATCTGATCGGGCCTCTGTTCGCCCTAGCCTAGAAGTTTAAGAGTGCATTTTATTCGCCATTTCATACGCTTTGAGATGCCGCTTTGCCCAATACGCTATCTGAAATAGGAGCGACGTAAATTGAACAAATGTGATAGAATTTTGCTGAATTCTTAAATTAACCATAATATAAAATGCTCTAATCGGGTGTCTGTTTGCCCTACCCTAGAAGCTTAATATTGCATTTTACTCGCCATTTCATGCGCTTTGAGCTGCCGCTTAGCCCAATACGCTATCTGAAATAGGAGCGACGTAAGTTAAAAAATGTGATAGAGTTTCGCTGAATTCTTTTATGAACCATAATGTAAAATGATCTGATCGGGTCTCTGTTCTCCCTAGCCTAGAAGTTTAATAGTGCATTTTATTCTCCATTTCATGCGCTTTGAGATGCCGCTTAGCCCAATACGCTATCTGAAATAGGAGCGACGTAAGTTGAACAAATGTGATAGAATTACGCTGAATTCTTATATTAACCGTAATATAAAATGATGTAATCGGGCCCCTGTTTGCCCTATCATAGAAGTTTGATAGTGCATTATACTCGCCATTTCATGTGCTTTAAGCTGCCGCATAGCCCAATACGCTATCTGGAATAGGAGCGACGTAAATTGAACAAATGTGATAGAATTTCCCTGAATTCTTATATTAACCTTAATGTAAAATGATCTAATCGTGTCTCTGTTCGCCCTACCATAGAAGTCTAATAGCGCATTTCACTCGCCATTTCATGCGCTCCGAGATGCCGCTTAGCACAATACGCTATCTGGAATAGGAGCGACGTAAATTGAACAAATGTGATAGAATTTCCCTGAATTCTTATATTAACCTTAATGTAAAATGATGTAATCGGGCCTCTGTTTGCCCTATCATAGAAGTTTAACAGTGCATTTTACTCGCCATTTCATGCGCTTTGAGATGCCGCTTAGCCCAATACGCTATCTGAAATAGGAGCGACCTAAATTGAACGAATGTGATAGAATTTTGCTGAATTCTTAAATTAACCATAATATAAAATGATCTAATCGGGTCTCTGCTTGCCCTACCCTAGAAGTTTAATAGTGCATTTTACTCGCCATTTCATACGCTTTGAGATGCCGCTTTGCCCAATACGCTATCTGAAATAGGAGCGACGTAAATTGTACAAATGTGATAGAATTTCACTGAATTCTTATATTAACCAAAATATAAAATGATCTAATCGGGTCTCTGATTGCCCTAGCATAGAAGTGTAATAGTGCATTTTACTCGCCATTCCGAGCGCTTTAAGATGCCGCATAGCCCAATACGCTATCTGAAATAGGAGGGACGTAAATTGAACAAATGTGATAGAATATCGCTGAATTCTTAAATTAACCGTAATATAAAATGATCTAATCGGGTCTCTGTTTGCCCTACCCGAGAAGTTTAATAGTCCATTTTATTCGCCATTTCATGCGCTTTGAGATGCCGGTTAGCCCAATACGCTAACTGAAATAGGAGCGACGTAAATAGAACAAATGTGATAGGATTTCCCTGAAATCTTATATTAAACAAAATATAAAATGATCTAATCGGGTCTCTGACTGCCCTATCATTGAAGTTTCACAGTGCACTTTACTCGCGATTCCACGCGCTTTAAGATGCCGCCTAGCCCAGTACGCTATCTGAAATAGGAGCGACGTAAATTGAACAAATGTGATAGAATTTCCCTGAAATCTTATATTAATCAAAATATAAAATGATCTAATCGGGTCTCTGTTTGCCTTATCCTAGAAGTTTAATAGCGCATTTTACTCGCCATTTCATGCGCTTTGAGATGCCGCTTAGCCCAATACGCTATCTGGAATGGGAGCGACGTAAATTGAACAAATGTGATAGAATTTCCGTGAATTCTTATATAAACCTTAATATAAAATGATGTAATCGGGCCTCTGTTTGCCTTACCCTAGAAGTTGAATAGTGCATTATACTCGCCATTTCATGCGCTTCGAGATGCCGCTTAGCCCAATACGCTATCTGAAATAGGAGCGACATAAATTGAACAAATGTGATAGAATTTCGCTGAATTCTTAAATTAACCATAATGTGAAATGATCTAATCGGATCTCTGTTCGCCCTAGCCTAGAACTTTAATAGTGCATTTTATTCGCCATTTCATACGCTTTGAGATGCCGCTTTGCCGAATACGCTATCTGAAATAGGAGCGACGTAAATTGAACAAATGTGATAGAATTTTGCTGAATTCTTAAATTAACCATAATATAAAATGATCTAATCGGGTGTCTGTTTGCCCTACCCTAGAAGCTTAATATTGTATTTTACTCGCCATTTCATGCGCTTTGATGTGCCGCTTAACCCAATACGCTATCTGCAATAGGAGCGACGTAAATTGAACAAATGTGGTAGAATATCGCTGAATTCTTAAATTAACTATAATATAAAATGATCTAATCGGGTCACTGATTGCCCTACCCTAGAAGTTTAATAGTGCATTTTACTCGCCATTTCATGCGCTTTGAGATGCCGCTTAGCCCAATACGCTATCGGAAATATGAGCGACGTAAATTGAACAAATGTGATAGAATTTCGCTGAATTCTTAAATTAACCATAATATAAAATGATCTAATCGGGTCTCTGTTTGCCCTATCATAGAAGATTAGTAGTGCATTTTACTCGCCATTCCACGCGCTTTAAGATGCCGCCTAGCCCAGTACGCTATCTGAAATAGGAGCGACGTAACTTGAACAAATGTGATAGAATTTCGCTGAATTCTTATATTAACCATAATATAAAATGATCTAATCGGGTATCTGTTTGCCTTATCCTAGAAGTTTAAAAGTGTATTATACTCGTCATTTCATGCGCTTCGAGATGCCGCTTAACCCAACACGCTATCTGCAATAGGAGCGACGTAAATTGAACAAACGTGATAGAATTTTGCTGAATTAATAAATTAACCATAGTACAAAATGATCTAATCGGGTCTCTGTTTGCCCTACCCTAGAAGTTTAATAGTGCATTTTGCTCGCCATTTCATGCGCTTTGAGATGCCGCTTAGCACAATACGCTATCTGAAATAGGAGCGACGTAAATTGAACAAATGTGATAGAATATCGCTGAATTCTTAAATTAACTATAATATAAAATGATCTAATCGGGTCTCTGTTTACCCTACCCGAGAAGTTTAATAGTCCATTTTATTCGCCATTTCATGCGCTTTGAGATGCCGGTTAGCCCAATACGCTAACTGAAATAGGAGCGACGTAAATAGAACAAATGTGATAGGATTTCCCTGAAATCTTATATTAAACAAAATATAAAATGATCTAATCGGGTCTCTGACTGCCCTATCATTGAAGTTTCACAGTGCATTTTACTCGCCATTTCATGCGCTTTGAGATGCCGCATAGCCCAATACGCTATCTGAAATAGGAGCGACGTAAATTGAACAAATGTTATAGAATTTCGCTGAATTCTTAAATTAACCATAATATAAAATGATCTAATCGGGTCTCTGCTTGCCCTACCCTAGAAGTTTAATAGTGCATTTTAGTCGCCATTTCATGCGCTATGAGATGCCGCTTCGCCCAATACGCTATCTGAAACGGGAGCGACGTAAATTGAACAAATGTGATAGAATTTCCCTGAAATCTTATATTAAACAAAATATAAAATGATCTAATCGGGTCTCTGATTGCCCTATCATAGAAGATTAGTAGTGCATTTTACTCACCATTCCACGCGCTTTAAGATGCCGCCTAGCCCAGTACGCTATCTGAAATATGAGCGACGTAAGTTGAACAAATGTGATAGAATTACGCTGCATTCTTATATTAACCGTAATATAAAATGATGTAATCGGGCCTCTGTTTGCCTTACCCTAGAAGTTTAATAGTGCATTATACTCGCCATTTCATGCGCTTCGAGATGCCGCTTAGCCCAATACGCTATCTGAAATAGGAGCGACGTAATTTGAAGAAATGTGATAGAATTCCGCTGAATTATTTTATTAACCAGAATGTAAAATGATCTAATCGGGTCTCTGTTCGCCCTAGCCTAGAAGTTTAATAGTGCATTTTATTCGCCATTTCATGCGCTTTGAGATGCCGCGTAGCCCAATACGCTATCTGAAATAGGAGCGACGTAAATTGAACAAATGTGATAGAATTTCCCTGAATTATTTTATTAACCAGAATGTAAAATGATCTAATCTGGTCTCTGTTCGCCCTACCATAGAAGTCTTATAGTGCATTTCACTCGCCATTTCATGCGCTTTGAGATGCCGCTTAGCCCAATACGCTATCTGAAATAGGAGCGACCTAAATTGAACGAATGTGATAGAATTTTGCTGAATTCTTAAATTAACCATAATATAAAATGATCTAATCGGGTCTCTGCTTGCCCTACCCTAGAAGTTTAATAGTGCATTTTACTCGTCATTTCATGCGCTTTGAGATGCCGCTTAGCCGAATACGCTATCTGGAATAGGAGCGACGTAAATTGAACAAATTTGATACTATTTCCCTGAAATCTTATATTAAACAAAATATAAAATGATCTAATCGGGTCTCTGATTGCCCTATCATAGAAGTTTAGTAGTGCATTTCACTCGCCATTCCACGCGCTTTAAGTTGCCGCCTAGCCCAGTACGCTATCTGAAATAGGAGCGACGTAAGTTGAACAAATGTGATAGAATTTTGCTGAATTCTTAAATTAACCATAATATAAAATGATCTAATCGGGTCTCTGTTTGCCCTACCCTTGAAGTATGATAGTGCATTTTAGTCGACATTTCATGCGCTTTGAGATCCGGCTTAGCCCAATACGCTATCTCAAATAGGAGCGACGTAAATTGAACAAATGTGATAGAATTTCCCTGAAATCTTATATTAATCAAAATATAAAATGATCTAATCGGGTCTCTGTTTGCCTTATCCTAGAAGTTTAATAGCGCATTTTACTCGCCATTTCATGCGCTTTGAGATGCCGCTTAGCCCAATACGCTATCTGGATGGGAGCGACGTAAATTGAACAAATGTGATAGAATTTCCGTGAATTCTTATATAAACCTTAATGTAAAATGATCCAATCGGGTCTCTGTTCGCCCTACCATAGAAGTCTAATAGTGCATTTCACTCGCCATTTCATGCGCTTTGAGGTGCCGCTTAGCCCAATACGCTATCTGAAATAGGAGCGACGTAAGTTGAACAAATGTGATAGAATTTCGCTGAATTCTTTCATTAACATTAATGAAAAATGATCTAATCGAGTCTCTGTTTGCCCTACCATAGAATTTTAATAGTTCATTCTACTCGCCATTCCACCCGCTTTAAGATGCCGCCTAGCCCAGTACGCTATCTGAAATAGGAGCGACGTAAATTGAACAAATGTGATAGAATTTTGCTAAATTCTTATATTAACCATAATATGAAATGATCTAATCGGGTCTCTGTTTGCCCTACCCTAGAAGTTTAATAGTGCATTTCACTCGTCATTTCATGCGCTTTGAGATGCCGCTAAGCCCAATAAGCTATCTGTAATAGGAGCGACGTAAATTTTACAAATGTGATAGAATATCGCTGAATTCTTAAATTAACCATAATATAAAATGATCTAATCGGGTCTCTGCTTGCCCTACCCTAGAAGTTTAATAGTGCATTTTAGTCGCCATTTCATGCGCTTTGAGATGCCGCTTCGCCCAATACGCTATCTGAAATGGGAGCGACGTAAATTGAACAAATGTGATAGAATTTCCCTGAAATCTTATATTAAACAAAATATAAAATGATCTAATCGGGTCTCTGATTGCCCTATCATAGAAGATTAGTAGTGCATTTTACTCACCATTCCACGCGCTTTAAGATGCCGCCTAGCCCAGTACGCTATCTGAAATATGAGCGACGTAAGTTGAACAAATGTGATAGAATTACGCTGCATTCTTATATTAACCGTAATATAAAATGATGTAATCGGGCCTCTGTTTGCCTTACCCTAGAAGTTGAATAGTGCATTATACTCGCCATTTCATGCGCTTCGAGATGCCGCTTAGCCCAATACACTATCTGAAATAGGAGCGACATAAATTGAACAAATGTGATAGAATTTCGCTGAATTCTTAAATTAACCATAATGTGAAATGATCTAATCGGATCTCTATTCGCCCTAGCCTAGAACTTTAATAGTGCATTTTATTCGCCATTTCATACGCTTTGAGATGCCGCTTTGCCGAATACGCTATCTGAAATAGGAGCGACGTAAATTGAACAAATGTGATAGAATTTTGCTGAATTCTTAAATTAACCATAATATAAAATGATCTAATCGGGTCTCTGTTTGCCCTACCCTAGAAGCTTAATATTGTATTTTACTCGCCATTTCATGCGCTTTGATGTGCCGCTTAACCCAATACGCTATCTGCAATAGGAGCGACGTAAATTGAACAAATGTGGTAGAATATCGCTGAATTCTTAAATTAACTATAATATAAAATGATCTAATCGGGTCACTGATTGCCCTACCCTAGAAGTTTAATAGTGCATTTTACTCGCCATTTCATGCGCTTTGAGATGCCGCTTAGCCCAATACGCTATCGGAAATATGAGCGACGTAAATTGAACAAATGTGATAGAATTTCGCTGAATTCTTAAATTAACCATAATATAAAATGATCTAATCGGGTCTCTGTTTGCCCTATCATAGAAGATTAGTAGTGCATTTTACTCGCCATTCCACGCGCTTTAAGATGCCGCCTAGCCCAGTACGCTATCTGAAATAGGAGCGACGTAACTTGAACAAATGTGATAGAATTTCGCTGAATTCTTATATTAACCATAATATAAAATGATCTAATCGGGTATCTGTTTGCCTTATCCTAGAAGTTTAAAAGTGTATTATACTCGTCATTTCATGCGCTTCGAGATGCCGCTTAACCCAACACGCTATCTGCAATAGGAGCGACGTAAATTGAACAAACGTGATAGAATTTTGCTGAATTAATAAATTAACCATAGTACAAAATGATCTAATCGGGTCTCTGTTTGCCCTACCCTAGAAGTTTAATAGTGCATTTTGCTCGCCATTTCATGCGCTTTGAGATGCCGCTTAGCACAATACGCTATCTGAAATAGGAGCGACGTAAATTGAACAAATGTGATAGAATATCGCTGAATTCTTAAATTAACTATAATATAAAATGATCTAATCGGGTCTCTGTTTACCCTACCCGAGAAGTTTAATAGTCCATTTTATTCGCCATTTCATGCGCTTTGAGATGCCGGTTAGCCCAATACGCTAACTGAAATAGGAGCGACGTAAATAGAACAAATGTGATAGTATTTCCCTGAAATCTTATATTAAACAAAATATAAAATGATCTAATCGGGTCTCTGACTGCCCTATCATTGAAGTTTCACAGTGCATTTTACTCGCGATTCCACGCGCTTTAAGATGCCGCCTAACCCAGTACGCTATCTGAAATAGGAGCGACGTAAATTGAACAAATGTGATAGAATTTCCCTGAATTCTTATATTAACCTTAATGTAAAATGATCTAATCGGGTCTCTGTTCGCCCTACCCTAGAAGTTTAATAGTGCATTTCACTCGTCATTTCATGTGCTTTCAGTTGCCGCTTAGCTCAATACGCTATCTGAAATAGGAGCAACGTAAATTGAACAAATGTGATAGAATATCGCTGAATTCTCAAATTAACCTAATATAAAATGATCTAATCGGGTCTCTGTTTGCCCTACCCGAGAAGTTTAATAGACCATTTTATTCGCCATTTCATGCGCTTTGAGATGCCGGTTAGCCCAATACGCTAACTGAAATAGGAGCGACGTAAATAGAACAAATGTGATAGGATTTCCCTGAAATCTTATATTAAACAAAATATAAAATGATCTAATCGGGTCTCTGACTGCCCTATCATTGAAGTTTCACAGTGCATTTTACTCGCCATTTCATGCGCTTTGAGATGCCGCTTAGCCCAATACGCTATCTGAAATAGGAGCGACGTAAATTGAACAAATGTTATAGAATTTCGCTGAATTCTTAAATTAACCATAATATAAAATGATCTAATCGGGTCTCTGCTTGCCCTACCGTAGAAGTTTAATAGTGCATTTTAGTCGCCATTTCATGCGCTATGAGATGCCGCTTCGCCCAATACGCTATCTGAAATGGGAGCGACGTAAATTGAACAAATGTGATAGAATTTCCCTGAAATCTTATATTAAACAAAATATAAAATGATCTAATCGGGTCTCTGATTGCCCTATCATAGAAGATTAGTAGTGCATTTTACTCACCATTCCACGCGCTTTAAGATGCCGCCTAGCCCAGTACGCTATCTGAAATATGAGCGACGTAAGTTGAACAAATGTGATAGAATTACGCTGCATTCTTATATTAACCGTAATATAAAATGATGTAATCGGGCCTCTGTTTGCCTTACCCTAGAAGTTTAATAGTGCATTATACTCGCCATTTCATGCGCTTCGAGATGCCGCTTAGCCCAATACGCTATCTGAAATAGGAGCGACATAAATTGAACAAATGTGATAGAATTTCGCTGAATTCTTAAATTAACCATAATGTAAAATGATCTAATCGGATCTCTGTTCGCCCTAGCCTAGAACTTTAATAGTGCATTTTATTCGCCATTTCATACGCTTTGAGATGCCGCTTTGCCGAATACGCTATCTGAAATAGGAGCGACGTAAATTGAACAAATGTGATAGAATTTTGCTGAATTCTTAAATTAACCATAATATAAAATGATCTAATCGGGTGTCTGTTTGCCCTACCCTAGAAGCTTAATATTGTATTTTACTCGCCATTTCATGCGCTTTGAGGTGCCGCTTAACCCAATACGCTATCTGCAATAGGAGCGACGTAAATTGAACAAATGTGATAGAATATCGCTGAATTCTTAAATTAACTATAATATAAAATGATCTAATCGGGTCACTGATTGCCCTACCCTAGAAGTTTAATAGTGCATTTTACTCGCATTTCATGCGCTTTGAGATGCCGCTTAGCCCAATACGCTATCGGAAATATGAGCGACGTAAATTGAACAAATGTGATAGAATTTCGCTGAATTCTTAAATTAACCATAATATAAAATGATCTAATCGGGTCTCTGTTTGCCCTATCATAGAAGATTAGTAGTGCATTTTACTCGCCATTCCACGCGCTTTAAGGTGCCGCCTAGCCCAGTACGCTATCTGAAATATGAGCGACGTAAATTGAACAAATGTGATAGAATTTCGCTGAATTCTTAAATTAACCATAATATAAAATGATCTAATCGGGTCTCTGTTTGCCCTATCATAGAAGATTAGTAGTGCATTTTACTCGCGATTCCACGCGCTTTAAGATGCCGCCTAGCCCAGTACGCTATCTGAAATAGGAGCGACGTAAGTTGAACAAATGTGATAGAATTACGCTGAATTCTTATATTAACCGTAATATAAAATGATCTAATCGGGTCTCTGCTGACCCTATCATAGAAGTTTAATAGTGCATTTTACCCGCCATTCCACGCGCTTTAAGATGCCGCCTAGCCTAGTACGCTATCTGAAATAGGAGCGACGTACGTTGAACAAATGTGATAGAATTACGCTGAATTCTTATATTAACCGTAATATAAAATGATCGAATCGGGTCTGTGTTTGCCTTATCCTAGAAGTTTAATAGTGCATTTTACTCGCCATTTCATGCGCTTTGAGATGCCGCATAGCCCAGTACGATATCTGAAATAGGAGCGACGTAAATTGAACAAATGTGATAGAATTTCCGTGAATCCTTATATTAACCTTAATGTAAAATGATCTAATCGGGTCTCTGTTCGCCCTACCATAGATGTCAAATGGTGCATTTCACTCGCCATTTCATGCGCTTTGAGATGCCGCTTAGCCGAATACGCTATCTGATATAGGAGCGACGTAAATTGAACAAATGTGATACTATTTCCCTGAAATCTTATATTAAACAAAATATAAAATGATCTAATCGGGTCTCTGATTGCCCTATCATAGAAATTTAGTAGTGTATTTTACTCGCCAGTCCACGCGCTTTAAGATGCCGCCTAGCCCAGTACGCTGTCTGAAACAGGAGCGACGTAAATTGAACAAATGTGATAGAATTACGCTGAATTCTTTTATTAACCATAATGTGAAATGATCTAATCTGGTCTCTGTTCGCCCTACCATAGAAGTCTTATAGTGCATTTCACTCGCCATTTCATGCGCTTTGAGATGCCGCTTAGCCCGATACGCTATCTGAAATTGGAGCGACCTAAATTGAACGAATGTGATAGAATTTTGCTGAATTCTTAAATTAACCATAATATAAAATGATCTAATCGGGTCTCTGCTTGCCCTACCCTAGAAGTTTAATAGTGCATTTTCCTCGTCATTTCATGCGCTTTGAGATGCCGCTTAGCCGAATACGCTACCTGGAATAGGAGCGACGTAAATTGAACAAATGTGATACTATTTCCCTGAAATCTTATATTAAACAAAATATAAAATGATCTAATCGGGTCTCTGATTGCTCTATCATAGAAGTTTAGTAGTGCATTTTACTCGCCCTTCCACGCGCTTTAAGATGCCGCCTAGGTCAGTAGGCTATCTGAAATAGGAGCGACGTAAGATGAACAAATGTGATAGAATTTCGCTGAATTCTTAAATTAACCATAATATAAAATGATCTAATCGGGTCTCTGCTTGCCCTACCCTAGAAGTTCAATAGTGCATTTCGCTCGTCACTTCATGCGCTTTGAGATGCCGCTTAGCCCAATACGCTATCTGAAATAGGAGCGACGTAAATTGAACAAATGTGATAGAATTTGGCTGAATTCTTAAATTAACCATAATATAAAATGATCTAATCGGGTCTCTGTTTGCCCTACCCTAGAAGTTTAATAGTGCATTTTACTCGCCATTTCATGCGCTTTGAGAAGGCGCTTAGCCCAATACGCTATCTGACGTAGGGGAGCGACGTAAATTGAACGAATGTGATAGAATTTCGCTGGATTCTTATATTAACCAAAATATAAAATGATCTAATCGGGTCTCTGATAGCCCTATCATAGAAGTTTAATAGGGCATTTTAGTCGCCGTTTCGTGCGCTTTAAGATGCGCCTAGCCCAGTACGCTATCTGAAATAGGAGCGACGTAAGTTGAACAAATGTGATAGAATTACGCTGAATTCTTATATTAACCGTAATATAAAATGATCTAATCGGGTCTCTGCTAGCCCTATCATAGAAGTTTAATAGTGCATTTTACCCGCCATTCCACGCGCTTTAAGATGCCGCCTAGCCCAGTACGCTATCTGAAATAGGAGCGACGTAACTTGAACAAATGTGATAGAATTACGCTGCATTCTTATATTAACCGTAATATAAAATGATCTAATCGGGTATCTGTTTGCCTTATCCTAGAAATTTAATAGCGCATTTTACTCGCCATTTCATGCGCTTTGAGATGCCGCTTAGCCCAATACGCTATCTGGAATAGGAGCGACGTAAATTGAACAAATGTGATAGAATTTCCGTGAATTCTTATATTAACCTTAATGTAAAATGATCCAATCGGGTCTCTGTTCGCCCTACCATAGAAGTCTAATAGTGCATTTCACTCGCCATTTCATGCGCTTTGAGATGCCGCTTAGCCCAATACGCTATCTGAAATAGGAGCGACGTAAGTTGAACAAATGTGATAGAATTACGCTGAATTCTTTTATTAACCATATTGTAAATGATCTGCTCGGGTCTCTGTTCGCCCTAGCCTAGAAGTTTAAGAGTGCATTTCATTCGCCATTTCATGCGCTTTGAGATGCCGCTTAGCCCAATACGCTATCTGGAATAGGAGCGACGTAAATTGAACAAATGTGATAGAATTTCGCTGAATTCTTAAATTAACCATAATATAAAATGATCTAATCGGGTCTCTGATTGCCCTATCATAGAAGATTAGTAGTGCATTTTACTCGCCAGTCCACGCGCTTTAAGATGCCGCATAGCCCAGTACGCTATCTGAAATAGGAGCGACGTAACTTGAACAAATGTGATAGAATTACGCTGAATTCTTATATTAACCGTAATATAAAATGATCTAATCGGGTCTCTGTTTGCCTTATCCTAGAAGTTTAATAGCGCATTTTACTCGCCATTTCATGCACTTTGAGATGCCGCTTAGCCCAATACGCTATCTGGAATAGGAGCGACGTAAATTGAACAAATGTGATAGAATTTCCGTGAATTCTTATATTAACCTTAATGTAAAATGATCCAATCGGGTCTCTGTTCGCCCTACCATAGAAGTCTAATAGTGCATTTCACTCGCCATTTCATGCGCTTTGAGATGCCGCTTAGCCCAATACGCTATCTGAAATAGGAGCGACGTACGTTGAACAAATGTGATAGAATTACGCTGAATTCTTATATTAACCGTAATATAAAATGATCGAATCGGGTCTCTGTTTGCCTTATCCTAGAAGTTTAATAGTGCATTTTACTCGCCATTTCATGCGCATTGAGATGCCGCCTAGCGCAGTACGCTATCTGAAATAGGAGCGACGTAAATTGAACAAATGTGATAGAATTTGGCTGAATTCTTAAATTAACCATAATATAAAATGATCTAATCGGGTCTCTGTTTGCCCTACCCTAGAAGTTTAATAGTGCATTTTACTCGCCATTTCATGCGCTTTGAGATGCCGCATAGCCCAATACGCTATCTGAAATAGGAGCGACGTAAATTGAACAAATGTGATAGAATTTCCGTGAATCCTTATATCAACCTTAATGTAAAATGATCTAATCGGGTCTCTGTTCGCCCTACCATAGAAGTCTAATGGTGCATTTCACTCGCCATTTCATGCGCTTTGAGATGCCGTTTAGCCGAATACGCTATCTGAAATAGGAGCGACGTAAATTGAACAAATGTGATACTATTTCCCTGAAATCTTATATTAAACAAAATATAAAATGATCTAATCGGGTCTCTGATTGCCCTATCATTGAAGTTTAGTAGTGCATTTTACTCGCCATTCCACGCGCTTTAAGATGCCGCCTAGCCCAGTACGCTGTCTGAAATAGAAGCGACGTAAATTGAACAAGTGTGATAGAATCTCGCTGAATACTTATATTAACCTTAATGTAAAATGATCTAATCGGGTCTCTGTTCGCCCTACCCTAGAAGTTTAATAGTGCATTTCACTCGTCATTTCATGCGCTTTGAGATGACGCTTAACCCAATACGCTATCTGAAATAGGAGCGACGTGAATTGAACAAATGTGATAGAATCTCCCTGAATACTTATATTAACCTTAATGTAAAATGATCTAATCGGGACTCTGTTCGCCCTACCCTAGAAGTTTAATAGTGCATTTCACTCGCCATTTCATGCGCTTTGAGATGCCGCTTAGCCCAATACGATATCTGAAATAGGAGCGACGTAAATTGAACAAATGTGATAGAATTTCCCTGAATCCTTATATTAACCAAAATATAAAATAATCTAATCGGGTCTCTGATTGCCCTATCATAGAAGTTTAATAGTGCATTTTACTCGCCATTCCACGCGGTTTAAGATGCCGGCCAGCCCAGTACGCTATCCGAAATAGGAGCGACGTAAATTGAACAAATGTGATAGAATTTTGCTGAGTTCTTAAATTAACCATAATATAAAATGATCTAATCGGGTCTCTGTTTGCCCTACCCTAGAAGTTTAATAGTGCATTTTACTCGCCATTTCATGCGCTTTGAGATGCCGCTTAACTAAATACGCTATCTGAAATAGGAGCAACGAAAGTTGAACAAATGTGATAGAATTTCGCTGAATTATTTTATTAACCAGAATGTAAAATGATCTAATCGGGTCTCTGTTCGCCCTAGCCTAGAAGTTTAATAGTGCATTTTATTCGCCATTTCATGCGCTTTGAGATGCCGCGTAGCCCAATACGCTATCTGAAATAGGAGCGACGTAAATTGAACAAATGTGATAGAATTTCCCTGAATTCTTATATTAACCCTAATGTAAAATGATCTAATCGGGTCTCTGTTCGCTCTACCCTAGGAGTTTAATAGTGCATTTCACTCGTCATTTCATGCCCTTTCAGTTGCCGCTTAGCCCAATACGCTATCTGAAATAGGAGCGACGTAAATTGAACAAATGTGATAGAATTTCCCTGAAATCTTATATTAAACAAAATATAAAATGATCTAATCGGGTCTCTGATTGCCCTATCATAGAAGTTTAGTAGTGCATTTTACTCGCCATTCCACGCGCTTTAAGATGCCGCCTAGCCAAGTACGCTATCTGAAATAGGAGCGACGTAACTTGAACAAATGTGATAGAATTACGCTGCATTCTTATATTAACCGTAATATAAAATGATCTAATCGGGTATCTGTTTGCCTTATCCTAGAAGTTTAATAGTGCATTTTATTCGCCATTTCATACGCTTTGAGATGCCGCTTTGCCGAATACGCTATCTGAAATAGGAGCGACGTAAATTGAACAAATGTGATAGAATTTTGCTAAATTCTTATATTAACCATAATATGAAATGATCTAATCGGGTCTCTGTTTGCCCTACCCTAGAAGTTTAATAGTGCATTTCACTCGTCATTTCATGCGCTTTGAGATGCCGCTAAGCCCAATAAGCTATCTGTAATAGGAGCGACGTAAATTTTACAAATGTGATAGAATATCGCTGAATTCTTAAATTAACCATAATATAAAATGATCTAATCGGGTCTCTGCTTGCCCTACCCTAGAAGTTTAATAGTGCATTTTAGTCGCCATTTCATGCGCTTTGAGATGCCGCTTCGCCCAATACGCTATCTGAAATGGGAGCGACGTAAATTGAACAAATGTGATAGAATTTCCCTGAAATCTTATATTAAACAAAATATAAAATGATCTAATCGGGTCTCTGATTGCCCTATCATAGAAGATTAGTAGTGCATTTTACTCACCATTCCACGCGCTTTAAGATGCCGCCTAGCCCAGTACGCTATCTGAAATATGAGCGACGTAAGTTGAACAAATGTGATAGAATTACGCTGCATTCTTATATTAACCGTAATATAAAATGATGTAATCGGGCCTCTGTTTGCCTTACCCTAGAAGTTGAATAGTGCATTATACTCGCCATTTCATGCGCTTCGAGATGCCGCTTAGCCCAATACACTATCTGAAATAGGAGCGACATAAATTGAACAAATGTGATAGAATTTCGCTGAATTCTTAAATTAACCATAATGTGAAATGATCTAATCGGATCTCTATTCGCCCTAGCCTAGAACTTTAATAGTGCATTTTATTCGCCATTTCATACGCTTTGAGATGCCGCTTTGCCGAATACGCTATCTGAAATAGGAGCGACGTAAATTGAACAAATGTGATAGAATTTTGCTGAATTCTTAAATTAACCATAATATAAAATGATCTAATCGGGTGTCTGTTTGCCCTACCCTAGAAGCTTAATATTGTATTTTACTCGCCATTTCATGCGCTTTGATGTGCCGCTTAACCCAATACGCTATCTGCAATAGGAGCGACGTAAATTGAACAAATGTGATAGAATATCGCTGAATTCTTAAATTAACTATAATATAAAATGATCTAATCGGGTCTCTGTTTACCCTACCCGAGAAGTTTAATAGTCCATTTTATTCGCCATTTCATGCGCTTTGAGATGCCGGTTAGCCCAATACGCTAACTGAAATAGGAGCGACGTAAATAGAACAAATGTGATAGGATTTCCCTGAAATCTTATATTAAACAAAATATAAAATGATCTAATCGGGTCTCTGACTGCCCTATCATTGAAGTTTCACAGTGCATTTTACTCGCGATTCCACGCGCTTTAAGATGCCGCCTAACCCAGTACGCTATCTGAAATAGGAGCGACGTAAATTGAACAAATGTGATAGAATTTCCCTGAATTCTTATATTAACCTTAATGTAAAATGATCTAATCGGGTCTCTGTTCGCCCTACCCTAGAAGTTTAATAGTGCATTTCACTCGTCATTTCATGTGCTTTCAGTTGCCGCTTAGCTCAATACGCTATCTGAAATAGGAGCAACGTAAATTGAACAAATGTGATAGAATATCGCTGAATTCTCAAATTAACCTAATATAAAATGATCTAATCGGGTCTCTGTTTGCCCTACCCGAGAAGTTTAATAGACCATTTTATTCGCCATTTCATGCGCTTTGAGATGCCGGTTAGCCCAATACGCTAACTGAAATAGGAGCGACGTAAATAGAACAAATGTGATAGGATTTCCCTGAAATCTTATATTAAACAAAATATAAAATGATCTAATCGGGTCTCTGACTGCCCTATCATTGAAGTTTCACAGTGCATTTTACTCGCCATTTCATGCGCTTTGAGATGCCGCATAGCCCAATACGCTATCTGAAATAGGAGCGACGTAAATTGAACAAATGTGATAGAATTTCGCTGAATTCTTAAATTAACCATAATATAAAATGATCTAATCGGGTCTCTGCTTGCCCTACCGTAGAAGTTTAATAGTGCATTTTAGTCGCCATTTCATGCGCTATGAGATGCCGCTTCGCCCAATACGCTATCTGAAATGGGAGCGACGTAAATTGAACAAATGTGATAGAATTTCCCTGAAATCTTATATTAAACAAAATATAAAATGATCTAATCGGGTCTCTGATTGCCCTATCATAGAAGATTAGTAGTGCATTTTACTCACCATTCCACGCGCTTTAAGATGCCGCCTAGCCCAGTACGCTATCTGAAATATGAGCGACGTAAGTTGAACAAATGTGATAGAATTACGCTGCATTCTTATATTAACCGTAATATAAAATGATGTAATCGGGCCTCTGTTTGCCTTACCCTAGAAGTTTAATAGTGCATTATACTCGCCATTTCATGCGCTTCGAGATGCCGCTTAGCCCAATACGCTATCTGAAATAGGAGCGACATAAATTGAACAAATGTGATAGAATTTCGCTGAATTCTTAAATTAACCATAATGTGAAATGATCTAATCGGATCTCTGTTCGCCCTAGCCTAGAACTTTAATAGTGCATTTTATTCGCCATTTCATACGCTTTGAGATGCCGCTTTGCCGA
Organism: Macropis europaea; assembly: GCA_916610135.2. Lineage (NCBI taxonomy): Eukaryota > Metazoa > Arthropoda > Insecta > Hymenoptera > Melittidae > Macropis > Macropis europaea. The sequence continues at coordinate 79,109 of CAKAJE020001888.1, forward strand.
ATACGCTATCTGAAATAGGAGCGACGTAAATTGAACAAATGTGATAGAATTTTGCTGAATTCTTAAATTAACCATAATATAAAATGATCTAATCGGGTGTCTGTTTGCCCTACCCTAGAAGCTTAATATTGTATTTTACTCGCCATTTCATGCGCTTTGAGGTGCCGCTTAACCCAATACGCTATCTGCAATAGGAGCGACGTAAATTGAACAAATGTGATAGAATATCGCTGAATTCTTAAATTAACTATAATATAAAATGATCTAATCGGGTCACTGATTGCCCTACCCTAGAAGTTTAATAGTGCATTTTACTCGCCATTTCATGCGCTTTGAGATGCCGCTTAGCCCAATACGCTATCGGAAATATGAGCGACGTAAATTGAACAAATGTGATAGAATTTCGCTGAATTCTTAAATTAACCATAATATAAAATGATCTAATCGGGTCTCTGTTTGCCCTATCATAGAAGATTAGTAGTGCATTTTACTCGCCATTCCACGCGCTTTAAGGTGCCGCCTAGCCCAGTACGCTATCTGAAATATGAGCGACGTAAATTGAACAAATGTGATAGAATTTCGCTGAATTCTTAAATTAACCATAATATAAAATGATCTAATCGGGTCTCTGTTTGCCCTATCATAGAAGATTAGTAGTGCATTTTACTCGCGATTCCACGCGCTTTAAGATGCCGCCTAGCCCAGTACGCTATCTGAAATAGGAGCGACGTAAGTTGAACAAATGTGATAGAATTACGCTGAATTCTTATATTAACCGTAATATAAAATGATCTAATCGGGTCTCTGCTGACCCTATCATAGAAGTTTAATAGTGCATTTTACCCGCCATTCCACGCGCTTTAAGATGCCGCCTAGCCTAGTACGCTATCTGAAATAGGAGCGACGTACGTTGAACAAATGTGATAGAATTACGCTGAATTCTTATATTAACCGTAATATAAAATGATCGAATCGGGTCTGTGTTTGCCTTATCCTAGAAGTTTAATAGTGCATTTTACTCGCCATTTCATGCGCTTTGAGATGCCGCATAGCCCAGTACGATATCTGAAATAGGAGCGACGTAAATTGAACAAATGTGATAGAATTTCCGTGAATCCTTATATTAACCTTAATGTAAAATGATCTAATCGGGTCTCTGTTCGCCCTACCATAGATGTCAAATGGTGCATTTCACTCGCCATTTCATGCGCTTTGAGATGCCGCTTAGCCGAATACGCTATCTGATATAGGAGCGACGTAAATTGAACAAATGTGATACTATTTCCCTGAAATCTTATATTAAACAAAATATAAAATGATCTAATCGGGTCTCTGATTGCCCTATCATAGAAATTTAGTAGTGTATTTTACTCGCCAGTCCACGCGCTTTAAGATGCCGCCTAGCCCAGTACGCTGTCTGAAACAGGAGCGACGTAAATTGAACAAATGTGATAGAATTTCCCTGAATTCTTATATTAACCTTAATGTAAAATGATCTAATCGGGTCTCTGTTCGCTCTACCCTAGGAGTTTAATAGTGCATTTCACTCGTCATTTCATGCCCTTTCAGTTGCCGCTTAGCTCAATACGCTATCTGAAATAGGAGCGACGAAAGTTGAACAAATGTGATAGAATTTCGCTGAATTATTTTATTAACCAGAATGTGAAATGATCTAATCTGGTCTCTGTTCGCCCTACCATAGAAGTCTTATAGTGCATTTCACTCGCCATTTCATGCGCTTTGAGATGCCGCTTAGCCCGATACGCTATCTGAAATTGGAGCGACCTAAATTGAACGAATGTGATAGAATTTTGCTGAATTCTTAAATTAACCATAATATAAAATGATCTAATCGGGTCTCTGCTTGCCCTACCCTAGAAGTTTAATAGTGCATTTTCCTCGTCATTTCATGCGCTTTGAGATGCCGCTTAGCCGAATACGCTACCTGGAATAGGAGCGACGTAAATTGAACAAATGTGATACTATTTCCCTGAAATCTTATATTAAACAAAATATAAAATGATCTAATCGGGTCTCTGATTGCTCTATCATAGAAGTTTAGTAGTGCATTTTACTCGCCCTTCCACGCGCTTTAAGATGCCGCCTAGGTCAGTAGGCTATCTGAAATAGGAGCGACGTAAGATGAACAAATGTGATAGAATTTCGCTGAATTCTTAAATTAACCATAATATAAAATGATCTAATCGGGTCTCTGCTTGCCCTACCCTAGAAGTTCAATAGTGCATTTCGCTCGTCACTTCATGCGCTTTGAGATGCCGCTTAGCCCAATACGCTATCTGAAATAGGAGCGACGTAAATTGAACAAATGTGATAGAATTTGGCTGAATTCTTAAATTAACCATAATATAAAATGATCTAATCGGGTCTCTGTTTGCCCTACCCTAGAAGTTTAATAGTGCATTTTACTCGCCATTTCATGCGCTTTGAGAAGGCGCTTAGCCCAATACGCTATCTGACGTAGGGGAGCGACGTAAATTGAACGAATGTGATAGAATTTCGCTGGATTCTTATATTAACCAAAATATAAAATGATCTAATCGGGTCTCTGATAGCCCTATCATAGAAGTTTAATAGGGCATTTTAGTCGCCGTTTCGTGCGCTTTAAGATGCCGCCTAGCCCAGTACGCTATCTGAAATAGGAGCGACGTAAGTTGAACAAATGTGATAGAATTACGCTGAATTCTTATATTAACCGTAATATAAAATGATCTAATCGGGTCTCTGCTAGCCCTATCATAGAAGTTTAATAGTGCATTTTACCCGCCATTCCACGCGCTTTAAGATGCCGCCTAGCCCAGTACGCTATCTGAAATAGGAGCGACGTAACTTGAACAAATGTGATAGAATTACGCTGCATTCTTATATTAACCGTAATATAAAATGATCTAATCGGGTATCTGTTTGCCTTATCCTAGAAATTTAATAGCGCATTTTACTCGCCATTTCATGCGCTTTGAGATGCCGCTTAGCCCAATACGCTATCTGGAATAGGAGCGACGTAAATTGAACAAATGTGATAGAATTTCCGTGAATTCTTATATTAACCTTAATGTAAAATGATCCAATCGGGTCTCTGTTCGCCCTACCATAGAAGTCTAATAGTGCATTTTACTCGCCATTTCATGCGCTTTGAGATGCCGCTTAGCCCAATACGCTATCTGAAATAGGAGCGACGTAAGTTGAACAAATGTGATAGAATTACGCTGAATTCTTTTATTAACCATATTGTAAATGATCTGCTCGGGTCTCTGTTCGCCCTAGCCTAGAAGTTTAATAGTGCATTTCATTCGCCATTTCATGCGCTTTGAGATGCCGCTTAGCCCAATACGCTATCTGGAATAGGAGCGACGTAAATTGAACAAATGTGATAGAATTTCGCTGAATTCTTAAATTAACCATAATATAAAATGATCTAATCGGGTCTCTGATTGCCCTATCATAGAAGATTAGTAGTGCATTTTACTCGCCAGTCCACGCGCTTTAAGATGCCGCATAGCCCAGTACGCTATCTGAAATAGGAGCGACGTAACTTGAACAAATGTGATAGAATTACGCTGAATTCTTATATTAACCGTAATATAAAATGATCTAATCGGGTCTCTGTTTGCCTTATCCTAGAAGTTTAATAGCGCATTTTACTCGCCATTTCATGCACTTTGAGATGCCGCTTAGCCCAATACGCTATCTGGAATAGGAGCGACGTAAATTGAACAAATGTGATAGAATTTCCGTGAATTCTTATATTAACCTTAATGTAAAATGATCCAATCGGGTCTCTGTTCGCCCTACCATAGAAGTCTAATAGTGCATTTCACTCGCCATTTCATGCGCTTTGAGATGCCGCTTAGCCCAATACGCTATCTGAAATAGGAGCGACGTACGTTGAACAAATGTGATAGAATTACGCTGAAATCTTATATTAACCGTAATATAAAATGATCGAATCGGGTCTCTGTTTGCCTTATCCTAGAAGTTTAATAGTGCATTTTACTCGCCATTTCATGCGCATTGAGATGCCGCCTAGCGCAGTACGCTATCTGAAATAGGAGCGACGTAAATTGAACAAATGTGATAGAATTTGGCTGAATTCTTAAATTAACCATAATATAAAATGATCTAATCGGGTCTCTGTTTGCCCTACCCTAGAAGTTTAATAGTGCATTTTACTCGCCATTTCATGCGCTTTGAGATGCCGCATAGCCCAATACGCTATCTGAAATAGGAGCGACGTAAATTGAACAAATGTGATAGAATTTCCGTGAATCCTTATATCAACCTTAATGTAAAATGATCTAATCGGGTCTCTGTTCGCCCTACCATAGAAGTCTAATGGTGCATTTCACTCGCCATTTCATGCGCTTTGAGATGCCGTTTAGCCGAATACGCTATCTGATATAGGAGCGACGTAAATTGAACAAATGTGATACTATTTCCCTGAAATCTTATATTAAACAAAATATAAAATGATCTAATCGGGTCTCTGATTGCCCTATCATAGAAGTTTAGTAGTGCATTTTACTCGCCATTCCACGCGCTTTAAGATGCCGCCTAGCCCAGTACGCTGTCTGAAATAGAAGCGACGTAAATTGAACAAGTGTGATAGAATCTCGCTGAATACTTATATTAACCTTAATGTAAAATGATCTAATCGGGTCTCTGTTCGCCCTACCCTAGAAGTTTAATAGTGCATTTCACTCGTCATTTCATGCGCTTTGAGATGACGCTTAACCCAATACGCTATCTGAAATAGGAGCGACGTGAATTGAACAAATGTGATAGAATCTCCCTGAATACTTATATTAACCTTAATGTAAAATGATCTAATCGGGACTCTGTTCGCCCTACCCTAGAAGTTTAATAGTGCATTTCACTCGCCATTTCATGCGCTTTGAGATGCCGCTTAGCCCAATACGATATCTGAAATAGGAGCGACGTAAATTGAACAAATGTGATAGAATTTCCCTGAATCCTTATATTAACCAAAATATAAAATAATCTAATCGGGTCTCTGATTGCCCTATCATAGAAGTTTAATAGTGCATTTTACTCGCCATTCCACGCGGTTTAAGATGCCGGCCAGCCCAGTACGCTATCCGAAATAGGAGCGACGTAAATTGAACAAATGTGATAGAATTTTGCTGAGTTCTTAAATTAACCATAATATAAAATGATCTAATCGGGTCTCTGTTTGCCCTACCCTAGAAGTTTAATAGTGCATTTTACTCGCCATTTCATGCGCTTTGAGATGCCGCTTAACTAAATACGCTATCTGAAATAGGAGCAACGAAAGTTGAACAAATGTGATAGAATTTCGCTGAATTATTTTATTAACCAGAATGTAAAATGATCTAATCGGGTCTCTGTTCGCCCTAGCCTAGAAGTTTAATAGTGCATTTTACTCGCCATTTCATGCGCTTTGAGATGCCGCTTAGCCCAATACGCTATCTGAAATAGGAGCGACGTAAATTGAACAAATGTGATAGAATTTCCCTGAATTCTTATATTAACCCTAATGTAAAATGATCTAATCGGGTCTCTGTTCGCTCTACCCTAGGAGTTTAATAGTGCATTTCACTCGTCATTTCATGCCCTTTCAGTTGCCGCTTAGCCCAATACGCTATCTGAAATAGGAGCGACGTAAATTGAACAAATGTGATAGAATTTCCCTGAAATCTTATATTAAACAAAATATAAAATGATCTAATCGGGTCTCTGATTGCCCTATCATAGAAGTTTAGTAGTGCATTTTACTCGCCATTCCACGCGCTTTAAGACGCCGCCTAGCCAAGTACGCTATCTGAAATAGGAGCGACGTAACTTGAACAAATGTGATAGAATTACGCTGCATTCTTATATTAACCGTAATATAAAATGATCTAATCGGGTATCTGTTTGCCTTATCCTAGAAGTTTAATAGTGCATTATACTCGCCATTTCATGCGCTTCGAGATGCCGCTTAGCTCAATACGCTATCTGAAATAGGAGCGACGAAAGTTGAACAAATGTGATAGAATTTCGCTGAATTATTTTATTAACCAGAATGTAAAATGATCTAATCTGGTCTCTGTTCGCCCTACCATAGAAGTCTTATAGTGCATTTCACTCGCCATTTCATGCGCTTTGAGATGCCGCTTAGCCCGATACGCTATCTGAAATTGGAGCGACCTAAATTGAACGAATGTGATAGAATTTTGCTGAAATCTTATATTAATCAAAATATAAAATGATCTAATCGGGTCTCTGATTGCCCTGTCATAGAAGTTTAATAGTGCATTTTAGTCGCCAATCCACGCGCTTTAAGATTCCGCCTAGCCCAGTACGCTATCTGAAATAGGAGCGACGTAAATTGAACAAATGTGATAGAATTTGGCTGAATTCTTAAGTTAACCATAATATAAAATGATCTAATCGGGTCTCTGCTTGCCCTACCCTAGAAGTATAATAGTGCATTTCACTCGTCACTTCATGCGCTTCGAGATGCCGCTAAGCCCAATAAGCAATCTGAAATAGGAGCGACGTAAATTGAACAAATGTGATAGAATTTCGCAGAATTCTTATGTTAACCAAAATATAAAGTGATCTAATCTGATCTCTGTTCGCCATAGCCTAGAAGTTTAATAGTGCATTTTGTTCGCCATTTCATGCGCTTTGTGATGCCGCCTAGCCCAGTACGCTATCTGAAATAGGAGCGACGTAAATTGAACAAATGTGGTAGAATTTTGCTGAATTCTTGAATTAACCATAATATAAAATGATCTAATCGGGTCTCTGCTTGCCCTACCCTAGAAGTTTAATAGTGCATTTTAGTCGCCATTTCATGCGCTTTGAGATCCGGCTTAGCCCAATACGCTATCTGAAATAGGAGCGACGTAAATTGAACAAATGTGCTAGAATTTCCGTGAATTCTTATATTAACCTTAATGTAAAATGATCCAATCGAGTCTCTGTTCGCCCTACCATAGAAGTCTAATAGTGCATTTCACTCGCCATTTCATGCGCTTTGAGATGCCGCTTAGCCCAATACGCTATCTGAAATAGGAGCGACGTAAATTGAACAAATGTGATAGAATTTCGCTGAATTCTTAAATTAACCATAATATAAAATGATCTAATCGGGTCTCTGTTTGCCCTACCCTAGAAGTTTAATAGTGCATTTTACTCGCCATTTCGTGCGCTTTGAGAAGGCGCTTAGCCCAATACCGTATCTGAAGTAGGGGAGCGACGTAAATTGAACGAATGTGATAGAATTTCGCTGGATTCTTATATTAACCAAAATATAAAATGATCTAATCGGGTCTCTGATAGCCCTATCATAGAAGTTTAATAGGGCATTTTTCTCGCCGTTTCGTGCGCTTTAAGATGCCGCCTAGCCCAGTACGCTTTCTGAAATAGGAGCGACGTAAGTTGAACAAATGTGATAGAATTACGCTGAATTCTTATATTAACCGTAATATAAAATGATCTAATCGGGTCTCTGCTAGCCCTATCATAGAAGTTTAATAGTGCATTTTACCCGCCATTCCACGCGCTTTAAGATGCCGCCTAGCCTAGTACGCTATCTGAAATAGGAGCGACGTACGTTGAACAAATGTGATAGAATTACGCTGAATTCTTATATTAACCGTAATATAAAATGATCGAATCGGGTCTCTGTTTGCCTTATCCTAGAAGTGTCATAGTGCATTTTACTCGCCATTTCATGCGCATTGAGATTCCGCTTAGCCCAATACGCTATCTGAAATATCAGCGACGTAAATTGGACAAATGTGAGAGACTTTCGCTGAATTCTTATATTAACCTTAATGTAAAGTGTTCTAATCGGGTCTCTGTTCGCCCTACCCTAGAAGATTAATAGTGCATTTTACTCGCCAATCCACGCGCTTTAAGATTCCGCCTAGACCAGTACGCTATCTGAAATAGGAGCGACGTAAATTGAACAAATGTGATAGAATTTGGCTGAATTCTTAAATTAACCATAATATAAAATGATCTAATCGGGTCTCTGTTTGCCCTACCCTAGAAGTTTAATAGTGCATTTCACTCGCCATTTCATGCGCTTTGAGATGCCGCATAGCCCAGTACGCTATCTGAAATAGGAGCGACGTAAATTGAACAAATGTGATAGAATTTCCGTGAATCCTTATATTAACCTTAATGTAAAATGATCTAATCGGGTCTCTGTTCGCCCTACCATAGATGTCAAATGGTGCATTTCACTCACCATTTCATGCGCTTTGAGATGCCGCTTAGCCGAATACGCTATCTGATATAGGAGCGACGTAAATTGAACAAACGTGATACTATTTCCCTGAAATCTTATATTAAACAAAATATAAAATGATCTAATCGGGTCTCTGATTGCCCTATCATAGAAGTTTAGTAGTGCATTTTACTCGCCATTCCACGCGCTTTAAGTTGCCGCCTAGCCCAGTACGCTATCTGAAGTAGGAGCGACGTAAGTTGAACAAATGTGATAGAATTTTGCTGAATTCTTAAATTAACCATAATATAAAATGATCTAATCGGGTCTCTGTTTGCCCTACCCTAGAAGTTTAATAGTGCATTTTAGTCGCCATTTCATGCGCTTTGAGATCCGGCTTAGCCCAATACGCTATCTGAAATAGGAGCGACGTAACTTGAACAAATGTGATAGAATTACCCTGAATTCTTATATTAACCGTAATATAAAATGATCTAATCGGGTCTCTGTTTGCCTTATCCTAGAAGTTTAATAGCGCATTTTACTCGCCATTTCATGCCCTTTGAGATGCCGCTTAGCCCAATACGCTATCTGGAATAGGAGCGACGTAAAATGAACAAATGTGATAGAATTTCCGTGAATTCTTATATTAACCTTAATGTAAAATGATCCAATCGGGTCTCTGTTCGCCCTACCATAGAAGTCTAATAGTGCATTTCACTCGCCATTTCATGCGCGTTGAGATGCCGCCTAGCCCAGTACGCTGTCTGAAATAGAAGCGACGTAAATTGAACAAGTGTGATAGAATCTCGCTGAATACTTATATTAACCTTAATGTAAAATGATCTAATCGGTTCTCTGTTCGCCCTACCCTAGAAGTTTAATAGTGCATTTCACTCGTCATTTCATGCGCTTTGAGATGACGCTTAACCCAATACGCTATCTGAAATAGGAGCGACGTAAGTTGAACAAATGTGACAGAATTACGCTGCATTCTTCTATTCACCTTAATGTAAAATGATCTCTTCGGGTCTCTGTTCACCCTACCCTAGATGTATAATAGTGCATTTCACTCGTCATTTCATGCGCTTTGAGATGCCGCATAGGCCAATACGCTATCTGAAATAGGAGCGACGTAAATTGAACAAATGTGATAGAATTCTGCTGAATTCTTAAATTAACCAAAATATAAAATGATCTAATCGGGTCTCTGTTTGCCCTACCCTAGAAGTTTAATAGTGCATTTTACTCGCCATTTCATGCGCTTTGAGATGCCGCTTAACCCAATACGCTATCTGAAATAGGAGCAACGAAAGTTGATCAAATGTGATAGAATTTCTCTGAATTATTTTATTAACCAGAATGTAAAATGATCTAATCGGGTCTCTGTTCGCCCTAGCCTAGAAGTTTAATAGTGCATTTTATTCGCCATTTCATGCGCTTTGAGATGCCGCGTAGCCCAATACGCTATCTGGAATAGGAGCGACGTAAATTGAACAAATGTGATAGAATTTCCCTGAATTCTTATATTAACCTTAATGTAAAATGATCTAATCGGGTCTCTGTTCGCTCTACCCTAGGAGTTTAATAGTGCATTTCACTCGTCATTTCATGCCCTTTCAGTTGCCGCTTAGCCCAATACGCTATCTGAAATAGGAGCGACGTAAATTGAACAAATGTGATAGAATATCCCTGAAATCTTATATTAAACAAAATATAAAATGATCTAATCGGGTCTCTGATTGCCCTATCATAGAAGTTTAGTAGTGCATTTTACTCGCCATTGCACGCGCTTTAAGATGCCGCCTAGCCCAGTACGCTATCTGAAATAGGAGCGACGTAACTTGAACAAATGTGATAGAATTACGCTGCATTCTTATATTAACCGTAATATAAAATGATCTAATCGGGTATCTGTTTGCCTTATCCTAGAAGTTTAATAGTGCATTATACTCGCCATTTCATGCGCTTCGAGATGCCGCTTAGCTCAATACGCTATCTGAAATAGGAGCGACGAAAGTTGAACAAATGTGATAGAATTTCGCTGAATTATTTTATTAACCAGAATGTAAAATGATCTAATCTGGTCTCTGTTCGCCCTACCATAGAAGTCTTATAGTGCATTTCACTCGCCATTTCATGCGCTTTGAGATGCCGCTTAGCCCGATACGCTATCTGAAATTGGAGCGACCTAAATTGAACGAATGTGATAGAATTTTGCTGAATTCTTAAATTAACCATAATATAAAATGATCTAATCGGGTCTCTGCTTGCCCTACCCTAGAAGTTTAATTGTGCATTTTACTCGTCATTTCATGCGCTTTGAGATGCCGCTTAGCCGAATACGCTATCTGGAATAGGAGCGACGTAAATTGAACAAATGTGATACTATTTCCCTGAAATCTTATATTAAACAAAATATAAAATGATCTAATCGGGTCTCTGTTTGCCCTATCATAGAAATTTAGTAGTGTATTTTACTCGCCAGTCCACGCGCTTTAAGTTGCCGCCTAGCCCAGTACGCTATCTGAAATAGGAACGACGTACGTTGAACAAATGTGATAGAATTTTGCTGAATTCTTAAATTAACCATAATATAAAATGATCTAATCGGGTCTCTGTTTGCCCTACCGTAGAAGTTTAATAGTGCATTTTAGTCGCCATTTCATGCGCTTTGAGATCCGGCTTAGCCCAATACGCTATCTGGAATAGGAGCGACGTAAATTGAACAAATGTGATACTATTTCCCTGAAATCTTATATTAAACAAAATATAAAATGATCTAATCGGGTCTCTGTTTGCCCTATCATAGAAATTTAGTAGTGTATTTTACTCGCCAGTCCACGCGCTTTAAGTTGCCGCCTAGCCCAGTACGCTATCTGAAATAGGAACGACGTACGTTGAACAAATGTGATAGAATTTTGCTGGATGCTTATATTAACCAAAATATAAAATGATCTAATCGGGTCTCTGACAGCCCTATCATAGAAGTTTAATAGGGCATTTTACTCGCCATTTCGTGCGCTTTAAGATGCCGCCTAGCCCAGTACGCTATCTGAAATAGGAGCGACGTAAGTTGAACAAATGTGATAGAATTACGCTGAATTCTTATATTAACCGTAATATAAAATGATCTAATCGGGTCTCTGCTAGCCCTATCATAGAAGTTTAATAGTGCATTTTACCCGCCATTCCACGCGCTTTAAGATGCCGCCTAGCCTAGTACGCTATCTGAAATGGGAGCGACGTACGTTGAACAAATGTGATAGAATTACGCTGAATTCTTATATTAACCGTAATATAAAATGATCGAATCGGGTCTCTGTTTGCCTTATCCTAGAAGTTTAATAGTGCATTTTACTCGCCATTTCATGTGCACTGAGATGCCGCTTAGCCCAATACGCTATCTGAAATATCAGCGACGTAAATTGAACAAATGTGAGAGACTTTCGCTGAATTCTTATATTAACCTTAATGTAAAGTGTTCTAATCGGGTCTCTGTTCGCCCTACCCTAGAAGATTAATAGTGCATTTTACTCGCCAATCCACGCGCTTTAAGATTCCGCCTAGCCCAGTACGCTATCTGAAATAGGAGCGACGTAAATTGAACAAATGTGGTAGAATTTGGCTGAATTCTTAAATTAACCATAATATAAAATGATCTAATCGGGTCTCTGTTTGCCCTACCCTAGAAGTTTAATAGTGCATTTTAGTCGCCATTTCATGCGCTTTGAGATCCGGCTTAGCCCAATACGCTATCTGAAATAGGAGCGACGTAAATTGAACAAATGTGATAGAATTTCCCTGAAATCTTATATTAATCAAAATATAAAATGATCTAATCGGGTCTCTGATTGCCCTATCATAGAAGATTAGTAGTGCATTTTACTCGCCATTCCACGCGCTTTAAGATGCCGCCTAGCCCAGTACGCTATCTGAAATAGGAGCGACGTAACTTGAACAAATGTGATAGAATTACGCTGCATTCTTATATTAACCGTAATATAAAATGATCTAACCGGGTATCTGTTTGCCTTATCCTAGAAGTTTAATAGTGCATTATACTCGCCATTTCATGCGCTTCGAGATGCCGCTTAGCTCAATACGCTATCTGAAATAGGAGCGACCTAAATTGAACGAATGTGATAGAATTTTGCTGAATTCTTAAATTAACCATAATATAAAATGATCTAATCGGGTCTCTGCTTGCCCTACCCTAGAAGTTTAATTGTGCATTTTACTCGTCATTTCATGCGCTTTGATATGCCGCTTAGCCGAATACGCTATCTGGAATAGGAGCGACGTAAATTGAACAAATGTGATACTATTTCCCTGAAATCTTATATTAAACAAAATATAAAATGATCTAATCGGGTCTCTGATTGCCCTATCATAGAAGTTTAGTAGTGCATTTTACTCGCCATTCCACGCGCTTTAAGTTGCCGCCTAGCCCAGTACGCTGTCTGAAATAGGAGCGACGTAAGTTGAACAAATGTGATAGAATTACGCTGAATTCTTATATTAACCGTAATATAAAATGATCTAATCGGGTCTCTGTTTGCCTTATCCTAGAAGTTTAATAGCGCATTTTACTCGCCATTTCATGCGCTTTGAGATGCCGCTTAGCCCAATACGCTATCTGGAATAGGAGCGACGTAAATTGAACAAATGTGATAGAATTACGCTGAATTCTTTTATTAACCATAATGTAAAATGATCTGCTCGGGTCTCTGTTCGCCCTAGCCTAGAAGTTTAACAGTGCATTTTATTCGCCATTTCATGCGCTTTGAGATGCCGCTTAGCCCATTACGCTATCTGAATTTGGAGCGATGTAAATTGAACAAATGTGATAGAATTTCGCTGAATTCTTAAATTAACCATAATATAAAATGATGTAATCGGGTCTCTGCTTGCCCTACCCTAGAAGTTTAACAGTGCATTTTACTCGCCATTTCATGCTCTTTGAGATACCGCTTAGCCCAATACGCTATCTGAAATAGGAGCGACGTAAATTGAACAAATGTGATAGAATTTCCCTGAATACTTATATTAACCTTAATGTAAAATGATCTAATCGGGTCTCTGTTCGCCCTACCCTAGAAGTTTAATAGTGCATTTCACTCGCCATTTCATGCGCTTTGAGATGCCGCTTAGCCCAATACGCTAACTGAAATAGGAGCGACGTAAATAGAACAATTGTGATAGAATTTCGCTGAATTCTTATATTAACCAAAATATAAAATGATCTAATCGGGTGTCTGATTGCCCTATCGTAGAAGTTTAATAGTGCATTTTACTCGCCAATCCACGCGCTTTAAGATTCCGCCTAGCCCAGTACGCTATCTGAAATAGGAGCGACGTAAATTGAACAAATGTGATAGAATTTGGCTGAATTCTTAAATTAACCATAATATAAAATGATCTAATCGGGTCTCTGATTGCCCTACCCTAGAAGTTTAATAGTGCATTTTACTCGCCATTTCATGCGCTTTGAGATGCCGCATAGCCCAATACGCTATCTGAAATAGGAGCGACGTAAATTGAACAAATGTGATAGAATTTCCGTGAATCCTTATATTAACCTTAATGTAAAATGATCTAATCGGGTCTCTGTTCGCCCTACCCTAGAAGTTTAATAGTGCATTTCACTCGCCATTTCATGCGCTTTGAGATGCCGCTTAGCCCAATACGCTAACTGAAATAGGAGCGACGTAAATAGAACAATTGTGACAGAATTTCGCTGAATTCTTATATTAACCAAAATATAAAATGATCTAATCGGGTGTCTGATTGCCCTATCGTAGAAGTTTAATAGTGCATTTTACTCGCCAATCCACGCGCTTTAAGATTCCGCCTAGCCCAGTACGCTATCTGAAATAGGAGCGACCTAAATTGAACGAATGTGATAGAATTTTGCTGAATTCTTAAATTAACCATAATGTAAAATGATCTAATCGGGTCTCTGTTTGCCCTACCCCAGAAGTTTAACAGTGCATGTTAGTCGCCATTTCATGCGCTTTGAGTTCCGGCTTAGCCCAATACGCTACCTGAAATAGGAGCGACGTAAACTGAACAAATGTGATAGAATTTCCCTGAAACCTTATATTAATCAAAATATTAAATGATCTAATCGGGTCTCTGATTGCCCTATCATAGAAGATTAGTAGTGCATTTTACTCGCCATTCCACGCGCTTTAAGATGCCGCCAAGCCCAGTACGCTATCTGAAATAGGAGCGACGTAACTTGAACAAATGTGATAGAGATACGCTGAATTCTTATATTAACCGTAATATAAAATGATCTAATCGGGTCTCTGTTTGCCTTATCCTAGAAGTTTAATAGCGCATTTTACTCGCCATTTCATGCGCTTTGAGATGCCGCTTAGCCCAATACGCTATCTGAAATAGGAGCGACGTAAGTTGAACAAATGTGATAGAATTACGCTGAATTCTTTTATTAACCATAATGTAAAATGATCTGCTCGGGTCTCTGTTCGCCCTAGCCTAGAAGTTTAATAGTGCATTTTATTCGCCATTTCATGCGCTTTGAGATGCCGCTTAGCCCAATACGCTATCTGAAATTGGAGCGACGTAAATTGAACAAATGTGATAGAATTTCGCTGAATTCTTAAATTAACCATAATATAAAATGATCCAATCGGGTCTCTGTTCGCCCTACCATAGAAGTCTAATAGTGCATTTCACTCGCCATTCCATGCGCTTTGAGATGCCGCTTAGCCCAATACGCTATCTGAAATAGGAGCGACGTAAATTGAACAAATGTGATAGAATTTCCCTGAAATCTTATATTAAACAAAATATAAAATGATCTAATCGGGTCTCTGATTGCTCTGTCATAGAAGTTTAGTAGTGCATTTTACTCGCCCTTCCACGCGCTTTATGATGCCGCATAGGTCAGTAGGCTATCTGAAATAGGAGCGACGTAAGATGAACAAATCTGATAGAATTACGCTGAATTCTTATATTAACCGTAATATAAAATGAACTAATCGGGTCTCCGTTTGCCTTATCCTAGAAGTTTAATAGCGCATTTTACGCGCCATTTCATGCGCTTTGAGAGGCCGCTTAGCCCAATACGCTATCTGAAATAGGAGCGACGTAAATTGAACAAATGTGATAGAATTTCCGTGAAATCTTATATAAACCTTAGTGTAAAATGATCCAATCGGGTCTCTGTTCGCCCTACCATAGAAATCTAATAGTGCATTTTACTCGCCATTTCATGCGCTTTGAGATGCCGCTTAGCCCAATACGCTATCTGAAATAGGAGCGACGTAAATTGAACAAATGTGATATAATTTTGCTGAATTCTTAAATTAACCATAATATAAAATGATCTAATCGGGTCTCTGTTTGCACTACCCTAGAAGTTTAATAGTGCATTTCACTCGTCATTTCATGCGCTTTGAGATGGCGCTAAGCCCAATAAGCTATCTGTAATAGGAGCGATGTAAATTTTACAAACGTGATAGAATTTCGTTGAATTCTTATATTAACCAAAATATAAAATGATCTAATCGGGTCTCTGATTGCCCTATCATAGAAGTTTAACAGTGCATTTTACTCGCCATTCCACGCGCTTTAAGATGCCGCCTAGCCCAGTACGCTAGCTGAAATAGGAGCGACGTAACTTGAACAAATGTGATAGAATTTCGCAGAATTCTTATATTAACCAAAATATAAAATGATCTAATCTGGTCTTTGTTCGCCCTAGCCTAGAAGTTTAATAGTGCATTTTGTTCGCCATTTCATGCGATTTGAGATGCCGCTAAGCCCAATAAGCTGTCTGAAATAGGAGCGACGTAAATTGAACAAATGTGATAGAATTTCGCTGAATTCTTATATTAACCAAAATATAAAATGATCTAATCGGGTCTCTGTTTGCCCTACCCTAGAAGTTTACTCGTGCATTTTACACGCCATTTCATGCGCTTTGAGATGCCGCTTAGCCCAATACGCTATCTGAAATAGGAGCGACGTAAATTGAACAAATGTGATAGAATTTCGCTGAATTCTTAAATTAACCATAATATAAAATGATCTAATCGGGTCCCTGTTTGCCCTACCCTAGAAGTTTAATAGTGCATTTCACTCGTCATTTCATGCGCTTTGAGATGCCGCTTAGCCCAATACGCTATCTGAAATAGGAGCGACGTAAATTGAACAAATGTGATAGAATTTCGCTGAATTTTTATATTAACCAAAGTATAAAATGATCCAATCTGGTCTCTGATTGCCCTATCACAGAAGGTTAATAGTGCATTTTACTCGCCATTCCACGCGCTTTAAGATACCGCCTAGCCCAGTACGCTGTCTGAAATAGAAGCGACGTAAATTGAACAAGTGTGATAGAATCTCGCTGAATACTTATATTAACCTTAATGTAAAATGATCTAATCGGGTCTCTGTTCGCCCTACCCTAGAAGTTTAATAGTGCATTTCACTCGTCATTTCATGCGCTTTGAGATGACGCTTAACCCAATACGCTATCTGAAATAGGAGCGACGTAAGTTGAACAAATGTGACAGAATTACGCTGCATTCTTATATTCACCTTAATGTAAAATGATCTCTTCGGGTCTCTGTTCACCCTACCCTAGATGTATAATAGTGCATTTCACTCGTCATTTCATGCGCTTTGAGATGCCGCATAGCCCAATACGCTATCTGAAATAGGAGCGACGTAAATTGAACAAATGTGATAGAATTTCGCTGAATTCTTATATTAACCAAAGTATAAAATGATCTAGTCTGGTCTTTGATTGCCCAATCATAGAAGGTTGATAGTGCATTTTACTCGCCATTCCACACGCTTTAAGATGCCGCCTAGCCCAGTACGCTATCTGAAATAGGAGCGACGTAAATTCAACAAATGTGATAGAATCTTGCTGAATTCTTATATTAACAAAAATATAAAATGATCTAATCGGGTCTCTGTTTGCCCTACCCTAGAAGTTTAATAGTGCATTTTGCTCGCCATTTCATGCGCTTAGAGATGCCGCTTAGCCCAATACGCTATCTGAAATAGGAGCGACGTAAATTGAACAAATGTGATAGAATTTCGCTGAATTCTTAAATTAACTATAATATAAAATGATCTAATCGGGTCAGTGATTGCCCTACCCTAGAAGTTTAATAGTGCATTTTACTCGCCATTTCATGCGCTTTGAGATGCCGCTTAGCCCAATACGCTATCGGAAATATGAGCGACGTAAATTGAACAAATGTGATAGAATTTCGCTGAATTCTTATATTAACAAAAATATAAAATGATCTAATCGGGTCTCTGTTTGCCCTACCCTAGAAGTTTAATAGTGCATTTTGCTCGCCATTTCATGCGCTTTGAGATGCCGCTTAGCCCAATACGCTATCTGAAATAGGAGCGACGTAAATTGAACAAATGTGATAGAATTTCGCTGAATTCTTAAATTAACTATAATATAAAATGATCTAATCGGGTCCCTGTTTGCCCTACCCTAGAAGTTTAATAGTGCATTTCACTCGTCATTTCATGCGCTTTGAGATGCCGCTAAGCCCAATAAGCTATCTGTAATAGGAGCGACGTAAATTTTACAAATGTGATAGAATTTCGTTGAATTCTTATATTAACCAAAATATAAAATGATCTAATCGGGTCTCTGATTGCCCTATCATAGAAGTTTAATAGTGCATTTTACTCGCCATTCCACGCGCTTTAAGATGCCGCCTAGCCCAGTACGCTATCTGAAATAGGAGCGACGTAACTTGAACAAATGTGATAGTATTTCGCAGAATTCTTATATTAACCAAAATATAAAATGATCTAATCTGGTCTCTGTTCGCCCTAGCCTAGAAGTTTAATAGTGCATTTTGTTCGCCATTTCATGCGATTTGAGATGCCGCTAATCCCAATAAGCTGTCTGAAATAGGAGCGACGTAAATTGAACAAATGTGATAGAATTTCGCTGAATTCTTATATTAACCAAAATATAAAATGATCTAATCGGGTCTCTGTTTGCCCTACCCGAGAAGTTTAATCGTGCATTTTACACGCCATTTCATGCGCTTTGAGATGCCGCTTAGCCCAATACGCTATCTGAAATAGGAGCGACGTAAATTGAACAAATGTGATAGAATTTCGCTGAATTCTTAAATTAACCATAATATAAAATGATCTAATCGGGTCCCTGTTTGCCCTACCCTAGAAGTTTAATAGTGCATTTCACTCGTCATTTCATGCCCTTTGAGATGACGCTTAACCCAATACGCTATCTGAAATAGGAGCGACGTAAGTTGAACAAATGTGACAGAATTACG
Organism: Macropis europaea; assembly: GCA_916610135.2. Classification (NCBI taxonomy): domain Eukaryota; kingdom Metazoa; phylum Arthropoda; class Insecta; order Hymenoptera; family Melittidae; genus Macropis; species Macropis europaea. The sequence goes on from CAKAJE020001888.1 coordinate 97,646, forward strand.
CTGCATCCTTATATTCACCTTAATGTAAAATGATCTCTTCGGGTCTCTGTTCATCCTACCCTAGATGTATAATAGTGCATTTTACTCGTCATTTCATGCGCTTTGAGATGCCGCATAGCCCAATACGCTATCTGAAATAGGAGCGACGTAAATTGAACAAATGTGATAGAATTTCCCTGAAATCTTATATTAAACAAAATATAAAATGATCTAATCGGGTCTGTGAATGCCCTATCATAGAAGCTTAATAGTGCATATTACTCGCCATTCCACGCGGTTTAAGATGCCGGCCAGCCCAGTACGCTATCTGAAATAGGAGCGACGTAATTTGAAGAAATGTGATAGAATTACGCTGAATTCTTATATTAACCGTAATATAAAATGAACTAATCGGGTCTCCGTTTGCCTTATCCTAGAAGTTTAATAGCGCATTTTACGCGCCATTTCATGCGCTTTGAGATGCCGCTTATCCCAATACGCTATCTGAAATATGAGCGACGCAAATTGAACAAATGTGATAGAATTTCGCTGAATTCTTATATTAACCATAATATAAAATGATCTAATCGGGTCTCTCTTTGCTCTACCCTAGAAGTTTAATAGTGCATTTTACTCGCAATTTCATGCGCTTTGAGATGCCGCTTAACCCAATACGCTATCTGCAATAGGAGCGACGTAAATTGCACAAATGTGATAGAATATCGCTGAATTCTTAAATTAACTATAATATAAAATGATCTAATCGGGTCACTGATTGCCCTACCCTAGAAGTTTAATAGTGCATTTTACTCGCCATTTCATGGGCTTTGAGATGCCGCTTAGCCCAATACGCTATCGGAAATATGAGCGACGTAAATTGAACAAATGTGATAGAATTACGCTGAATTCTTATATTAACCGTAATATAAAATGATCTAATCGGGTCTCTGTTTGCCCTATCATAGAAGATTAGTAGTGCATTTTACTCGCCATTCCACGCTCTTTAAGATGCCGCCTAGCCCAGTACGCTATCTGAAATAGGAGCGACGTAAATTGAACAAATGTGATAGAATTTCGCTGAATTCTTAAATTAACTATAATATAAAATGATCTAATCGGGTCACTGATTGCCCTACCCTAGAAGTTTAATAGTGCATTTTACTTGCCATTTCATGCGCTTTGAGATGCCGCTTAGCCCAATACGCTATCTGAAATATGAGCGACGTAAATTGAACAAATGTGATAGAATTTCGCTGAATTCTTATATTAACCATAATATAAAATGATCTAATCGGGTATCTGTTTGCCTTATCCTAGAAGTTTAATAGTGCATTATACTCGCCATTTCATGCGCTTCGAGATGCCGCTTAACCCAACACGCTATCTGCAATAGGAGCGACGTAAATTGAACAAACGTGATAGAATTTTGCTGAATTCTTAAATTAACCATAGTACAAAATGATCTAATCGGGTCTCTGTTTGCCCTACCCTAGAAGTTTAATAGTGCATTTTGCTCGCCATTTCATGCGCTTTGAGATGCCGCTTAGCCCAATACGCTATCTGAAATGGGAGCGACGTAAATTGAACAAATGTGATAGAATATCGCTGAATTCTTAAATTAACTATAATATAAAATGATCTAATCGGGTCACTGATTGCCCTACCCTAGAAGTTTAATAGTGCATTTTACTCGCCATTTCATGCGCTTTGAGATGCCGCTTAGCCCAATACGCTATCGGAAATATGAGCGACGTAAATTGAACAAATGTGATAGAATTTCGCTGAATTCTTATATTAACAAAAATATAAAATGATCTAATCGGGTCTCTGTTTGCCCTACCCTAGAAGTTTAATAGTGCATTTTACTCGCCATTCTACGCGGATTAAGATGCCGGCCAGCCCAGTACGCTATCTGAAATAGGAGCGACGTAATTTGAAGAAATGTGATAGAATTTCGCTGAATTCTTATATTAACCATAATATAAAATGATCTAATCGGGTCTCTGTTTGCCCTACCCGAGAAGTTTAATGGTCCATTTTATTCGCCATTTGATGCGCTTTGAGATGCCGGTCAGCCCAATCGGCTAACTGAAATAGGAGCGACGTAAATAGAACAAATGTGATAGGATTTCGCTGAATTCTTATATTAACCATAATAGAAAATGATCTAATCGGGTCTCTGTTTGCTCTACCCTAGAAGTTTAATAGTGCATTTTACTCGCAATTTCATGCGCTTTGAGGTGCCGCTTAACCCAATACGCTATCTGCAATAGGAGCGACGTAAATTGAACAAATGTGGTAGAATATCGCTGAATTCTTAAATTAACTATAATATAAAATGATCTAATCGGGTCACTGATTGCCCTACCCTAGAAGTTTAATAGTGCATTTTACTCGCCATTTCATGCGCTTTGAGATGCCGCTTAGCCCAATACGCTATCGGAAATATGAGCGACGTAAATTGAACAAATGTGATAGAATTTCGCTGAATTCTTAAATTAACCATAATATAAAATGATCTAATCGGGTCTCTGATTGCTCTGTCATAGAAGTTTAGTAGTGCATTTTACTCGCCCTTCCACGCGCTTTATGATGCCGCATAGGTCAGTAGGCTATCTGAAATAGGAGCGACGTAAGATGAACAAATCTGATAGAATTACGCTGAATTCTTATATTAACCGTAATATAAAATGAACTAATCGGGTCTCCGTTTGCCTTATCCTAGAAGTTTAATAGCGCATTTTACGCGCCATTTCATGCGCTTTGAGAGGCCGCTTAGCCCAATACGCTATCTGAAATAGGAGCGACGTAAATTGAACAAATGTGATAGAATTTCCGTGAAATCTTATATAAACCTTAATGTAAAATGATCCAATCGGGTCTCTGTTCGCCCTACCATAGAAATCTAATAGTGCATTTCACTCGCCATTTCATGCGCTTTGAGATGCCGCTTAGCCCAATACGCTATCTGAAATAGGAGCGACGTAAATTGAACAAATGTGATATAATTTTGCTGAATTCTTAAATTAACCATAATATAAAATGATCTAATCGGGTCTCTGTTTGCACTACCCTAGAAGTTTAATAGTGCATTTCACTCGTCATTTCATGCGCTTTGAGATGGCGCTAAGCCCAATAAGCTATCTGTAATAGGAGCGATGTAAATTTTACAAACGTGATAGAATTTCGTTGAATTCTTATATTAACCAAAATATAAAATGATCTAATCGGGTCTCTGATTGCCCTATCATAGAAGTTTAACAGTGCATTTTACTCGCCATTCCACGCGCTTTAAGATGCCGCCTAGCCCAGTACGCTAGCTGAAATAGGAGCGACGTAACTTGAACAAATGTGATAGAATTTCGCAGAATTCTTATATTAACCAAAATATAAAATGATCTAATCTGGTCTTTGTTCGCCCTAGCCTAGAAGTTTAATAGTGCATTTTGTTCGCCATTTCATGCGATTTGAGATGCCGCTAAGCCCAATAAGCTGTCTGAAATAGGAGCGACGTAAATTGAACAAATGTGATAGAATTTCGCTGAATTCTTATATTAACCAAAATATAAAATGATCTAATCGGGTCTCTGTTTGCCCTACCCTAGAAGTTTACTCGTGCATTTTACACGCCATTTCATGCGCTTTGAGATGCCGCTTAGCCCAATACGCTATCTGAAATAGGAGGGACGTAAATTGAACAAATGTGATAGAATTTCGCTGAATTCTTAAATTAACCATAATATAAAATGATCTAATCGGGTCCCTGTTTGCCCTACCCTAGAAGTTTAATAGTGCATTTCACTCGTCATTTCATGCGCTTTGAGATGCCGCTTAGCCCAATACGCTATCTGAAATAGGAGCGACGTAAATTGAACAAATGTGATAGAATTTCGCTGAATTCTTATATTAACCAAAGTATAAAATGATCCAATCTGGTCTCTGATTGCCCTATCACAGAAGGTTAATAGTGCATTTTACTCGCCATTCCACGCGCTTTAAGATACCGCCTAGCCCAGTACGCTGTCTGAAATAGAAGCGACGTAAATTGAACAAGTGTGATAGAATCTCGCTGAATACTTATATTAACCTTAATGTAAAATGATCTAATCGGGTCTCTGTTCGCCCTACCCTAGAAGTTTAATAGTGCATTTCACTCGTCATTTCATGCGCTTTGAGATGACGCTTAACCCAATACGCTATCTGAAATAGGAGCGACGTAAGTTGAACAAATGTGACAGAATTACGCTGCATTCTTATATTCACCTTAATGTAAAATGATCTCTTCGGGTCTCTGTTCACCCTACCCTAGATGTATAATAGTGCATTTCACTCGTCATTTCATGCGCTTTGAGATGCCGCATAGCCCAATACGCTATCTGAAATAGGAGCGACGTAAATTGAACAAATGTGATAGAATTTCGCTGAATTCTTATATTAACCAAAGTATAAAATGATCTAGTCTGGTCTTTGATTGCCCAATCATAGAAGGTTGATAGTGCATTTTACTCGCCATTCCACGCGCTTTAAGATGCCGCCTAGCCCAGTACGCTATCTGAAATAGGAGCGACGTAAATTCAACAAATGTGATAGAATCTAGCTGAATTCTTATATTAACAAAAATATAAAATGATCTAATCGGGTCTCTGTTTGCCCTACCCTAGAAGTTTAATAGTGCATTTTGCTCGCCATTTCATGCGCTTAGAGATGCCGCTTAGCCCAATACGCTATCTGAAATAGGAGCGACGTAAATTGAACAAATGTGATAGAATGTCGCTGAATTCTTAAATTAACTATAATATAAAATGATCTAATCGGGTCAGTGATTGCCCTACCCTAGAAGTTTAATAGTGCATTTTACTCGCCATTTCATGCGCTTTGAGATGCCGCTTAGCCCAATACGCTATCGGAAATATGAGCGACGTAAATTGAACAAATGTGATAGAATTTCGCTGAATTCTTATATTAACAAAAATATAAAATGATCTAATCGGGTCTCTGTTTGCCCTACCCTAGAAGTTTAATAGTGCATTTTGCTCGCCATTTCATGCGCTTTGAGATGCCGCTTAGCCCAATACGCTATCTGAAATAGGAGCGACGTAAATTGAACAAATGTGATAGAATTTCGCTGAATTCTTAAATTAACTATAATATAAAATGATCTAATCGGGTCCCTGTTTGCCCTACCCTAGAAGTTTAATAGTGCATTTCACTCGTCATTTCATGCGCTTTGAGATGCCGCTAAGCCCAATAAGCTATCTGTAATAGGAGCGACGTAAATTTTACAAATGTGATAGAATTTCGTTGAATTCTTATATTAACCAAAATATAAAATGATCTAATCGGGTCTCTGTTTGCCCTATCATAGAAGTTTAATAGTGCATTTTACTCGCCATTCCACGCGCTTTAAGATGCCGCCTAGCCCAGTACGCTATCTGAAATAGGAGCGACGTAACTTGAACAAATGTGATAGTATTTCGCTGAATTCTTATATTAACCAAAATATAAAATGATCTAATCTGGTCTCTGTTCGCCCTAGCCTAGAAGTTTAATAGTGCATTTTGTTCGCCATTTCATGCGATTTGAGATGCCGCTAATCCCAATAAGCTGTCTGAAATAGGAGCGACGTAAATTGAACAAATGTGATAGAATTTCGCTGAATTCTTATATTAACCAAAATATAAAATGATCTAATCGGGTCTCTGTTTGCCCTACCCGAGAAGTTTAATCGTGCATTTTACTCGCCATTTCATGCGCTTTGAGATGCCGCTTAGCCCAATACGCTATCTGAAATAGGAGCGACGTAAATTGAACAAATGTGATAGAATTTCGCTGAATTCTTAAATTAACCATAATATAAAATGATCTAATCGGGTCCCTGTTTGCCCTACCCTAGAAGTTTAATAGTGCATTTCACTCGTCATTTCATGCCCTTTGAGATGACGCTTAACCCAATACGCTATCTGAAATAGGAGCGACGTAAGTTGAACAAATGTGACAGAATTACGCTGCATCCTTATATTCACCTTAATGTAAAATGATCTCTTCGGGTCTCTGTTCATCCTACCCTAGATGTATAATAGTGCATTTTACTCGTCATTTCATGCGCTTTGAGATGCCGCATAGCCCAATACGCTATCTGAAATAGGAGCGACGTAAATTGAACAAATGTGATAGAATTTCCCTGAAATCTTATATTAAACAAAATATAAAATGATCTAATCGGGTCTGTGAATGCCCTATCATAGAAGCTTAATAGTGCATATTACTCGCCATTCCACGCGGTTTAAGATGCCGGCCAGCCCAGTACGCTATCTGAAATAGGAGCGACGTAATTTGAAGAAATGTGATAGAATTACGCTGAATTCTTATATTAACCGTAATATAAAATGAACTAATCGGGTCTCCGTTTGCCTTATCCTAGAAGTTTAATAGCGCATTTTACGCGCCATTTCATGCGCTTTGAGATGCCGCTTATCCCAATACGCTATCTGAAATATGAGCGACGCAAATTGAACAAATGTGATAGAATTTCGCTGAATTCTTATATTAACCATAATATAAAATGATCTAATCGGGTCTCTCTTTGCTCTACCCTAGAAGTTTAATAGTGCATTTTACTCGCAATTTCATGCGCTTTGAGATGCCGCTTAACCCAATACGCTATCTGCAATAGGAGCGACGTAAATTGCACAAATGTGATAGAATATCGCTGAATTCTTAAATTAACTATAATATAAAATGATCTAATCGGGTCACTGATTGCCCTACCCTAGAAGTTTAATAGTGCATTTTACTCGCCATTTCATGCGCTTTGAGATGCCGCTTAGCCCAATACGCTATCGGAAATATGAGCGACGTAAATTGAACAAATGTGATAGAATTACGCTGAATTCTTATATTAACCGTAATATAAAATGATCTAATCGGGTCTCTGTTTGCCCTATCATAGAAGATTAGTAGTGCATTTTACTCGCCATTCCACGCTCTTTAAGATGCCGCCTAGCCCAGTACGCTATCTGAAATAGGAGCGACGTAAATTGAACAAATGTGATAGAATTTCGCTGAATTCTTAAATTAACTATAATATAAAATGATCTAATCGGGTCACTGATTGCCCTACCCTAGAAGTTTAATAGTGCATTTTACTTGCCATTTCATGCGCTTTGAGATGCCGCTTAGCCCAATACGCTATCTGAAATATGAGCGACGTAAATTGAACAAATGTGATAGAATTTCGCTGAATTCTTATATTAACCATAATATAAAATGATCTAATCGGGTATCTGTTTGCCTTATCCTAGAAGTTTAATAGTGCATTATACTCGCCATTTCATGCGCTTCGAGATGCCGCTTAACCCAACACGCTATCTGCAATAGGAGCGACGTAAATTGAACAAACGTGATAGAATTTTGCTGAATTCTTAAATTAACCATAGTACAAAATGATCTAATCGGGTCTCTGTTTGCCCTACCCTAGAAGTTTAATAGTGCATTTTATTCGCCATTTCATGCGCTTTGAGATGCCGCTTAGCCCAATACGCTATCTGAAATGGGAGCGACGTAAATTGAACAAATGTGATAGAATATCGCTGAATTCTTAAATTAACTATAATATAAAATGATCTAATCGGGTCACTGATTGCCCTACCCTAGAAGTTTAATAGTGCATTTTACTCGCCATTTCATGCGCTTTGAGATGCCGCTTAGCCCAATACGCTATCGGAAATATGAGCGACGTAAATTGAACAAATGTGATAGAATTTCGCTGAATTCTTATATTAACAAAAATATAAAATGATCTAATCGGGTCTCTGTTTGCCCTACCCTAGAAGTTTAATAGTGCATTTTACTCGCCATTCTACGCGGATTAAGATGCCGGCCAGCCCAGTACGCTATCTGAAATAGGAGCGACGTAATTTGAAGAAATGTGATAGAATTTCGCTGAATTCTTATATTAACCGTAATATAAAATGATCTAATCGGGTCTCTGTTTGCCCTACCCGAGAAGTTTAATGGTCCATTTTATTCGCCATTTGATGCGCTTTGAGATGCCGGTCAGCCCAATCGGCTAACTGAAATAGGAGCGACGTAAATAGAACAAATGTGATAGGATTTCGCTGAATTCTTATATTAACCATAATAGAAAATGATCTAATCGGGTCTCTGTTTGCTCTACCCTAGAAGTTTAATAGTGCATTTTACTCGCAATTTCATGCGCTTTGAGGTGCCGCTTAACCCAATACGCTATCTGCAATAGGAGCGACGTAAATTGAACAAATGTGGTAGAATATCGCTGAATTCTTAAATTAACTATAATATAAAATGATCTAATCGGGTCACTGATTGCCCTACCCTAGAAGTTTAATAGTGCATTTTACTCGCCATTTCATGCGCTTTGAGATGCCGCTTAGCCCAATACGCTATCGGAAATATGAGCGACGTAAATTGAACAAATGTGATAGAATTTCGCTGAATTCTTAAATTAACCATAATATAAAATGATCTAATCGGGTCTCTGTTTGCCCTATCATAGAAGATTAGTAGTGCATTTTACTCGCGATTCCACGCGCTTTAAGATGCCGCCTAGCCCAGTACGCTATCTGAAATAGGAGCGACGTAACTTGAACAAATGTGATAGAATTTCGCTGAATTCTTATATTAACCATAATATAAAATGATCTAATCGGGTATCTGTTTGCCTTATCCTAGAAGTTTAAAAGTGTATTATACTCGTCATTTCATGCGCTTCGAGATGCCGCTTAACCCAACACGCTATCTGCAATAGGAGCGACGTAAATTGAACAAACGTGATAGAATTTTGCTGAATTAATAAATTAACCATAGTACAAAATGATCTAATCGGGTCTCTGTTTGCCCTACCCTAGAAGTTTAATAGTGCATTTTGCTCGCCATTTCATGCGCTTTGAGATGCCGCTTAGCACAATACGCTATCTGAAATAGGAGCGACGTAAATTGAACAAATGTGATAGAATATCGCTGTATTCTTAAATTAACTATAATATAAAATGATCTAATCGGGTCACTGATTGCCCTACCCTAGAAGTTTAATAGTGCATTTTACTCGCCATTTCATGCGCTTTGAGATGCCGCTTAGCCCAATACGCTATCTGAAACAGGTGCGACGTAAATTGAACAAAAGTGATAGAATTTCACTGAATTCTTAAATTAACTATAATATAAAATGATCTAATCGGGTCACTGATTGCCCTATCATAGAAGTTTAATAGTGCATTTTACTCGCCATTCCACGCGCTTTAAGATGCCGGCCAGCCCAGTACGCTATCTGAAATAGGAGCGACGTAATTTGAAGAAATGTGATAGAATTTCCCTGAATTATTTTATTAACCAGAATGTAAAATGATCTAATCGGGTCTCTGTTCGCCCTAGCCTAGAAGTTTAATAGTGCATTTTATTCGCCATTTCATGCGCTTTGAGATGCCGCGTAGCACAATACGCTATCTGAAATAGGAGCGACGTAAATTGAACAAATGTGATAGAATTTCCCTGAATTATTTTATTAACCAGAATGTAAAATGATCTAATCTGGTCTCTGTTCGCCCTACAATAGAAGTCTTATAGTGCATTTCACTCGCCATTTCATGCGCTTTGAGATGCCGCTTAGCCCAATACGCTATCTGAAATAGGAGCGACCTAAATTGAACGAATGTGATAGAATTTTGCTGAATTCTTAAATTAACCATAATATAAAATGATCTAATCGGGTCTCTGCTTGCCCTACCCTAGAAGTTTAATAGTGCATTTTACTCGTCATTTCATGCGCTTTGAGATGCCGCTTAGCCGAATACGCTATCTGGAATAGGAGCGACGTAAATTGAACAAATGTGATACTATTTCCCTGAAATCTTATATTAAACAAAATATAAAATGATCTAATCGGGTCTCTGATTGCCCTATCATAGAAGTTTAGTAGTGCATTTTACTCGCCATTCCACGCGCTTTAAGTTGCCGCCTAGCCCAGTACGCTATCTGAAATAGGAGCGACGTAAGTTGAACAAATGTGATAGAATTTTGCTGAATTCTTAAATTAACCATAATATAAAATGATCTAATCGGGTCTCTGTTTGCCCTACCCTAGAAGTATGATAGTGCATTTTAGTCGACATTTCATGCGCTTTGAGATCCGGCTTAGCCCAATACGCTATCTGAAATAGGAGCGACGTAAATTGAACAAATGTGATAGAATTTCCCTGAAATCTTATATTAATCAAAATATAAAATGATCTAATCGGGTCTCTGTTTGCCTTATCCAAGAAGTTTAATAGCGCATTTTACTCGCCATTTCATGCGCTTTGAGATGCCGCTTAGCCCAATACGCTATCTGGAATGGGAGCGACGTAAATTGAACAAATGTGATAGAATTTCCGTGAATTCTTATATAAACCTTAACGTAAAATGATCCAATCGTGTCTCTGTTCGCCCTACCATAGAAGTCTAATAGTGCATTTCACTCGCCATTTCATGCGCTTTGATGTGCCGCTTAGCCCAATACGCTATTTGAAATAGGAGCGACGTAAGTTGAACAAATGTGATAGAATTTCGCTGAATTCTTTCATTAACATTAATGAAAAATGATCTAATCGAGTCTCCGTTTGCCCTACCATAGAATTTTAATAGTGCATTCTACTCGCAATTCCACCCGCTTTAACATGCCGCCTAGCCCAGTACGCTATCTGAAATAGGAGCGACGTAAATTGAACAAATGTGATAGAATTTTGCTGAATTCTTAAATTAACCATAATATAAAATGATCTAATCGGGTCTCTGTTTGCCCTACCCTAGAAGTTTAATAGTGCATTTCACTCGTCATTTCATGCGCTTTGAGATGCCTCTAAGCCCAATAAGCTATCTGTAATAGGAGCGACGTAAATTTTACAAATGTGATGGAATTTCGTTGAATTCTTATATTAACCAAAATATAAAATGATCTAATCGGGTCTCTGTTTGCACTACCCTAGAAGTTTAATAGTGCATTCTACTCGCCATTTCATGCGCTTTGAGATGCCGCTTAGCCCAATACGCTATCAGATACAGGTGCGACGTAAATTGAACAAATGTGATAGAATTTCACTGAATTCTTATATTAACCAAAATATAAAATGATCTAATCGGGTCTCTGATCGCCCTAGCATAGAAGTTTAATAGTGCATTTTACTCGCCATTCCGAGCGCTTTAAGATGCCGCATAGCCCAATACGCTATCTGAAATAGGAGCGACGTAAATTGAACAAATGTGATAGAATTTCGCTGAATTCTTAAATTACCTATAATATAAAATGATCTAATCGGGTATCTGTTCGCCCGAGCCTAGAACTTTAATAGTGCATTTTATTCGCCATTTCATACGCTTTGAGATGCCGCTTTTCCCAATACGCTATCTGAAATAGGAGCGACGTAAATTGAACAAATGTGATAGAATTTCACTGAATTCTTATATTAACCAAAATATAAAATGATCTAATCGGGTCTCTGATCGCCCTAGCATAGAAGTTTAATAGTGCATTTTACTTGCCATTTCATGCGCTTTGAGATGCCGCTTTGCCCAATACGCTATCTGAAATATGAGCGACGTAAATTGAACAAATGTGATAGAATTTCGCTAAATTCTTATATTAACCATAATATAAAATGATCTAATCGGGTATCTGTTTGCCTTATCCTAGAAGTTTAATAGTGCATTATACTCACCATTTCATGCGCTTCGTGATGCCGCTTAACCCAACACGCTATCTGCAATAGGAGCGACGTAAATTGAACAAACGTGATAGGATTTGCCTGAAATCTTATATTAAACAAAATATAAAATGATCTAATCGGGTCTCTGACTGCCCTATCATTGAAGTTTAACAGTGCATTTTACTCGCCACTCCACGCGCTTTAGGATGCCGCCTAGCCCAGTACGCTATCCGAAATAGGAGCGACGTAAATTGAACAAATGTGATAGAATTTTGCTGAATTCTTAAATTAACCATATTATAAAATGATCTAATCGGGTCTCTGTTTGCCCTACCCTAGAAGTTTAATAGTGCATTTTACTCGCCATTTCATGCGCTTTGAGATGCCGCATAACCCAATACGCTATCTGAAATAGGAGCGACGAAAGTTGAACAAATGTGATAGAATTTCGCTGAATTATTTTATTAACCAGAATGTAAAATGATCCAATCTGGTCTCTGTTTGCCCTACCATAGAAGTCTTATAGTGCATTTCACTCGCCATTTCATGCGCTTTGAGATGCCGCTTAGCCCAATACGCTATCTGAAGTAGGAGCGACGTAAATTGAACGAATGTGATAGAATTTCGCTCAATTCTTAAATTAACCATAATATAAAATGATCTAATCTGGTCTCTGTTCGCCCTAGCCTAGAAGTTTAATAGTGCATTTTGTTCGCCATTTCATGCGATTTGAGATGCCGCTAAGCCCAATAAGCTGTCTGAAATAGGAGCGACGTAAATTGAACAAATGTGATAGAATTTCGCTGAATTCTTATATTAACCAAAATATAAAATGATCTAATCGGGTCTCTGTTTGCCCTACCCGAGAAGTTTAATCGTGCATTTTACACGCCATTTCATGCGCTTTGAGATGCCGCTTAGCCCAATACGCTATCTGAAATAGGAGCGACGTAAATTGAACAAATGTGATAGAATTTCGCTGAATTCTTAAATTAACCATAATATAAAATGATCTAATCGGGTCCCTGTTTGCCCTACCCTAGAAGTTTCATAGTGCATTTCACTCGTCATTTCATGCCCTTTGAGATCACGCTTAACCCAATACGCTATCTGAAATAGGAGCGACGTAAGTTGAACAAATGTGACAGAATTACGCTGCATCCTTATATTCACCTTAATGTAAAATGATCTCTTCGGGTCTCTGTTCATCCTACCCTAGATGTATAATAGTGCATTTTACTCGCCATTTCATGCGCTTTGAGATGCCGCTTAGCCCAATACGCTATCTGAAATATCAGCGACACGAATTGAACAAATGTGATAGAATATCGCTGAATTCTTAAATTAACTATAATATAAAATGATCTAATCGGGTCACTGATTGCCCTACCCTAGAAGTTTAATAGTGCATTTTACTCGCCATTTCATGCGCTTTGAGATGCCGCTTAGCCCAATACGCTATCGGAAATATGAGCGACGTAAATTGAACAAATGTGATAGAATTTCGCTGAATTCTTATATTAACAAAAATATAAAATGATCTAATCGGGTCTCTGTTTGCCCTACCCTAGAAGTTTAATAGTGCATTTTACTCGCCATTCTACGCGGATTAAGATGCCGGCCAGCCCAGTACGCTATCTGAAATAGGAGCGACGTAATTTGAAGAAATGTGATAGAATTTCGCTGAATTCTTATATTAACCGTAATATAAAATGATCTAATCGGGTCTCTGTTTGCCCTACCCGAGAAGTTTAATAGTCCATTTTATTCGCCATTTGATGCGCTTTGAGATGCCGGTCAGCCCAATAGGCTAACTGAAATAGGAGCGACGTAAATAGAACAAATGTGATAGGATTTCGCTGAATTCTTATATTAACCATAATATAAAATGATCTAATCGGGTCACTGTTTGCTCTACCCTAGAAGTTTAATAGTGCATTTTGCTCGCAATTTCATGCGCTTTGAGGTGCCGCTTAACCCAATACGCTATCTGCAATAGGCGCGACGTAAATTGAACAAATGTGATAGAATATCGCTGAATTCTTAAATTAACTATAATATAAAATGATCTAATCGGGTCACTGATTGCCCAACCCTAGAAGTTTAATAGTGCATTTTACTCGCCATTTCATGCGCTTTGAGATGCCGCTTAGCCCAATACGCTATCGGAAATATGAGCGACGTAAATTGAACAAATGTGATAGAATTTCGCTGAATTCTTATACTAACAAAAATATAAAATGATCTAATCGGGTCTCTGTTTGCCTTATCCTAGAAGTTTAGTATTGCATATTACTCGCCATTTCATGCGCTTTGAGATGCCGCTTAGCCCAATACGCTATCTGAAACAGGTGCGACGTAAATTGAACAAATGTGATAGAATTTCGCTGAATTCTTAAATTAACTATAATATAAAATGATCTAATCGGGTCACTGATTGCCCTATCATAGAAGTTTAATAGTGCATTTTACTCGCCATTCCACGCGCTTTAAGATGCCGGCCAGCCCAGTACACTATCTGAAATAGGAGCGACGTAATTTGAAGAAATGTGATAGAATTACGCTGAATTCTTATATTAACCGTAATATAAAATGATCTAATCGGGTCTCTGTTTGCCCTACCCGAGAAGTTTAATAGTCCATTTTATTCGCCATTTCATGCGCTTTGAGATGCCGGTTAGCCCAATACGCTAACTGAAATAGGAGCGACGTAAATAGAACAAATGTGATAGGATTTCCCTGAAATCTTATATTAAACAAAATATAAAATGATCTAATCGGGTCTCTGTTTGCCCTACCCGAGAAGTTTAATCGTGCATTTTACACGCCATTTCATGCGCTTTGAGATGCCGCTTAGCCCAATACGCTATCTGAAATAGGAGCGACGTAAATTGAACAAATGTGATAGAATTTCGCTGAATTCTTAAATTAACCATAATATAAAATGATCTAATCGGGTCCCTGTTTGCCCTACCCTAGAAGTTTAATAGTGCATTTCACTCGTCATTTCATGCCCTTTGAGATCACGCTTAACCCAATACGCTATCTGAAATAGGAGCGACGTAAGTTGAACAAATGTGACAGAATTACGCTGCATCCTTATATTCACCTTAATGTAAAATGATCTCTTCGGGTCTCTGTTCATCCTACCCTAGATGTATAATAGTGCATTTTACTCGCCATTTCATGCGCTTTGAGATGCCGCTTAGCCCAATACGCTATCTGAAATATCAGCGACACGAATTGAACAAATGTGATAGAATATCGCTGAATTCTTAAATTAACTATAATATAAAATGATCTAATCGGGTCACTGATTGCCCTACCCTAGAAGTTTAATAGTGCATTTTACTCGCCATTCTACGCGGATTAAGATGCCGGCCAGCCCAGTACGCTATCTGAAATAGGAGCGACGTAATTTGAAGAAATGTGATAGAATTTCGCTGAATTCTTATATTAACCGTAATATAAAATGATCTAATCGGGTCTCTGTTTGCCCTACCCGAGAAGTTTAATAGTCCATTTTATTCGCCATTTGATGCGCTTTGAGATGCCGGTCAGCCCAATAGGCTAACTGAAATAGGAGCGACGTAAATAGAACAAATGTGATAGGATTTCGCTGAATTCTTATATTAACCATAATATAAAATGATCTAATCGGGTCACTGTTTGCTCTACCCTAGAAGTTTAATAGTGCATTTTGCTCGCAATTTCATGCGCTTTGAGGTGCCGCTTAACCCAATACGCTATCTGCAATAGGCGCGACGTAAATTGAACAAATGTGATAGAATATCGCTGAATTCTTAAATTAACTATAATATAAAATGATCTAATCGGGTCACTGATTGCCCAACCCTAGAAGTTTAATAGTGCATTTTACTCGCCATTTCATGCGCTTTGAGATGCCGCTTAGCCCAATACGCTATCGGAAATATGAGCGACGTAAATTGAACAAATGTGATAGAATTTCGCTGAATTCTTATACTAACAAAAATATAAAATGATCTAATCGGGTCTCTGTTTGCCTTATCCTAGAAGTTTAGTATTGCATATTACTCGCCATTTCATGCGCTTTGAGATGCCGCTTAGCCCAATACGCTATCTGAAACAGGTGCGACGTAAATTGAACAAATGTGATAGAATTTCGCTGAATTCTTAAATTAACTATAATATAAAATGATCTAATCGGGTCACTGATTGCCCTATCATAGAAGTTTAATAGTGCATTTTACTCGCCATTCCACGCGCTTTAAGATGCCGGCCAGCCCAGTACACTATCTGAAATAGGAGCGACGTAATTTGAAGAAATGTGATAGAATTACGCTGAATTCTTATATTAACCGTAATATAAAATGATCTAATCGGGTCTCTGTTTGCCCTACCCGAGAAGTTTAATAGTCCATTTTATTCGCCATTTCATGCGCTTTGAGATGCCGGTTAGCCCAATACGCTAACTGAAATAGGAGCGACGTAAATAGAACAAATGTGATAGGATTTCCCTGAAATCTTATATTAAACAAAATATAAAATGATCTAATCGGGTCTCTGACTGCCCTATCATTGAAGTTTCACAGTGCATTTTACTCGCAATTCCACGCGCTTTAAGATGCCGCCTAGCCCAGTACGCTATCTGAAACAGGAGCGACGTAAATTCAACAAATGTGATAGAATTTCCCTGAATTCTTATATTAACCTTAACGTAAAATGATCTAATCTGGTCTCTGTTCGCCCTACCATAGAAGTCTAATAGTGCATTTCACTCGCCATTCCACGCGCTTTAAGATGCCGCCGAGCCCAGTACGGTATCTGAAATAGGAGCGACGTAAATTGAACAAATGTGATAGAATTTTGCTGAATTCTTAAATTAACCATAATATAAAATGATCTAATCGGGTCTCTGTACGCACTACCATAGAAATCTAATAGTGCATTTTACTCGCCATATCATGCGCTTTGAGATGCCGGTTAGCCCAATACGCTAACTGAAATAGGAGCGACGTAAATAGAACAAATGTGATAGGATTTCCCTGAAATCTTATATTAAACAAAATATAAAATGATCTAATCGGGTCTCTGACTGCCCTATCATTGAAGTTTCACAGTGCATTTTACTCGCGATTCCACGCGCTTTAAGATGCCGCCTAGCCCAGTACGCTCTCTGAAATAGGAGCGACGTAAATTGAACAAATGTGATAGAATTTCCCTGAATTCTTATATTAACCTTAATGTAAAATGATCTAATCGGGTCTCTGTTCGCCCTACCCTAGAAGTTTAATAGTGCATTTCACTCGTCATTTCATGTGCTTTCAGTTGCCGCTTAGCTCAATACGCTATCTGAAATAGGAGCAACGTAAATTGAACAAATGTGATAGAATATCGCTGAATTCTCAAATTAACCTAATATAAAATGATCTAATCGGGTCTCTGTTTGCCCTACCCGAGAAGTTTAATAGTCCATTTTATTCGCCATTTCATGCGCTTTGAGATGCCGGTTAGCCCAATACGCTAACTGAAATAGGAGCGACGTAAATAGAACAAATGTGATAGGATTTCCCTGAAATCTTATATTAAACAAAATATAAAATGATCTAATCGGGTCTCTGACTGCCCTATCATTGAAGTTTCACAGTGCATTTTACTCGCCATTTCATGCGCTTTGAGATGCCGCATAGCCCAATACGCTATCTGAAATAGGAGCGACGTAAATTGAACAAATGTTATAGAATTTCGCTGAATTCTTAAATTAACCATAATATAAAATGATCTAATCGGGTCTCTGCTTGCCCTACCCTAGAAGTTTAATAGTGCATTTTAGTCGCCATTTCATGCGCTTTGAGATGCCGCTTCGCCCAATACGCTATCTGAAATGGGAGCGACGTAAATTGAACAAATGTGATAGAATTTCCCTGAAATCTTATATTAAACAAAATATAAAATGATCTAATCGGGTCTCTGATTGCCCTATCATAGAAGATTAGTAGTGCATTTTACTCACCATTCCACGCGCTTTAAGATGCCGCCTAGCCCAGTACGCTATCTGAAATATGAGCGACGTAAGTTGAACAAATGTGATAGAATTACGCTGCATTCTTATATTAACCGTAATATAAAATGATGTAATCGGGCCTCTGTTTGCCTTACCCTAGAAGTTTAATAGTGCATTATACTCGCCATTTCATGCGCTTCGAGATGCCGCTTAGCCCAATACGCTATCTGAAATAGGAGCGACATAAATTGAACAAATGTGATAGAATTTCGCTGAATTCTTAAATTAACCATAATGTGAAATGATCTAATCGGATCTCTGTTCGCCCTAGCCTAGAACTTTAATAGTGCATTTTATTCGCCATTTCATACGCTTTGAGATGCCGCTTTGCCGAATACGCTATCTGAAATAGGAGCGACGTAAATTGAACAAATGTGATAGAATTTTGCTGAATTCTTAAATTAACCATAATATAAAATGATCTAATCGGGTGTCTGTTTGCCCTACCCTAGAAGCTTAATATTGTATTTTACTCGCCATTTCATGCGCTTTGAGGTGCCGCTTAACCCAATACGCTATCTGCAATAGGAGCGACGTAAATTGAACAAATGTGATAGAATATCGCTGAATTCTTAAATTAACTATAATATAAAATGATCTAATCGGGTCACTGATTGCCCTACCCTAGAAGTTTAATAGTGCATTTTACTCGCCATTTCATGCGCTTTGAGATGCCGCTTAGCCCAATACGCTATCGGAAATATGAGCGACGTAAATTGAACAAATGTGATAGAATTTCGCTGAATTCTTAAATTAACCATAATATAAAATGATCTAATCGGGTCTCTGTTTGCCCTATCATAGAAGATTAGTAGTGCATTTTACTCGCCATTCCACGCGCTTTAAGATGCCGCCTAGTCCAGTACGCTATCTGAAATAGGAGCGACGTAACTTGAACAAATGTGATAGAATTTCGCTGAATTCTTATATTAACCATAATATAAAATGATCTAATCGGGTATCTGTTTGCCTTATCCTAGAAGTTTAAAAGTGTATTATACTCGTCATTTCATGCGCTTCGAGATGCCGCTTAACCCAACACGCTATCTGCAATAGGAGCGACGTAAATTGAACAAACGTGATAGAATTTTGCTGAATTAATAAATTAACCATAGTACAAAATGATCTAATCGGGTCTCTGTTTGCCCTACCCTAGAAGTTTAATAGTGCATTTTGCTCGCCATTTCATGCGCTTTGAGATGCCGCTTAGCACAATACGCTATCTGAAATAGGAGCGACGTAAATTGAACAAATGTGATAGAATATCGCTGAATTCTTAAATTAACTATAATATAAAATGATCTAATCGGGTCACTGATTGCTCTACCCTAGAAGTTTAATAGTGCATTTTACTCGCCATTTCATGCGCTTTGAGATGCCGCTTAGCCCAATACGCTATCTGAAACAGGTGCGACGTAAATTGAACAAATGTGATAGAATTTCGCTGAATTCTTAAATTAACTATAATATAAAATGATCTAATCGGGTCACTGATTGCCCTATCATAGAAGTTTAATAGTGCATTTTACTCGCCATTCCACGCGCTTTAAGATGCCGGCCAGCCCAGTACGCTATCTGAAATAGGAGCGACGTAATTTGAAGAAATGTGATAGAATTTCGCTGAATTATTTTATTAACCAGAATGTAAAATGATCTAATCGGGTCTCTGTTCGCCCTAGCCTAGAAGTTTAATAGTGCATTTTATTCGCCATTTCATGCGCTTTGAGATGCCGCGTAGCCCAATACGCTATCTAAAATAGGAGCGACGTAAATTGAACAAATGTGATAGAATTTCCCTGAATTATTTTATTAACCAGAATGTAAAATGATCTAATCTGGTCTCTGTTCGCCCTACCATAGAAGTTTAATAGTGCATTTTACTCGCCATTCCACGCGCTTTAAGATGCCGGCCAGCCCAGTACGCTATCTGAAATAGGAGCGACGTAATTTGAAGAAATGTGATAGAATTTCGCTGAATTATTTTATTAACCAGAATGTAAAATGATCTAATCGGGTCTCTGTTCGCCCTAGCCTAGAAGTTTAATAGTGCATTTTATTCGCCATTTCATGCGCTTTGAGATGCCGCGTAGCCCAATACGCTATCTGAAATAGGAGCGACGTAAATTGAACAAATGTGATAGAATTTCCCTGAATTATTTTATTAACCAGAATGTAAAATGATCTAATCTGGTCTCTGTTCGCCCTACCATAGAAGTCTTATAGTGCATTTCACTCGCCATTTCATGCGCTTTGAGATGCCACTTAGCCCAATACGCTATCTGAAATAGGAGCGACCTAAATTGAACGAATGTGATAGAATTTTGCTGAATTCTTAAATTAACCATAATATAAAATGATCTAATCGGGTCTCTGCTTGCCCTACCCTAGAAGTTTAATAGTGCATTTTACTCGTCATTTCATGCGCTTTGAGATATCGCTTAGCCGAATACGCTATCTGGAATAGGAGCGACGTAAATTGAACAAATGTGATACTATTTCCCTGAAATCTTATATTAAACAAAATATAAAATGATCTAATCGGGTCTCTGATTGCCCTATCATAGAAGTTTAGTAGTGCATTTTACTCGCCATTCCACGCGCTTTAAGTTGCCGCCTAGCCCAGTACGCTATCTGAAATAGGAGCGATGTAAGTTGAACAAATGTGATAGAATTTTGCTGAATTCTTAAATTAACCATAATATAAAATGATCTAATCGGGTCTCTGTTTGCCCTACCCTAGAAGTATGGTAGTGCATTTTAGTCGACATTTCATGCGCTTTGAGATCCGGCTTAGCCCAATACGCTATCTGAAATAGGAGCGACGTAAATTGAACAAATGTGATAGAATTTCCCTGAAATCTTATATTAATCAAAATATAAAATGATCTAATCGGGTCTCTGTTTGCCTTATCCTAGAAGTTTAATAGCGCATTTTACTCGCCATTTCATGCGCTTTGAGATGCCGCTTAGCCCAATACGCTATCTGGAATGGGAGCCACGTAAATTGAACAAATGTGATAGAATTTCCGTGAATTCTTATATAAACCTTAATGTAAAATGATCCAATCGGGTCTCTGTTCGCCCTACCATAGAAGTCTAATAGTGCATTTCACTCGCCATTTCATGCGCTTTGAGGTGCCGCTTAGCCCAATACGCTATCTGAAATAGGAGCGACGTAAGTTGAACAAATGTGATAGAATTTCGCTGAATTCTTTCATTAACATTAATGAAAAATGATCTAATCGAGTCTCTGTTTGCCCTACCATAGAATTTTAATAGTTCATTCTACTCGCCATTCCACCCGCTTTAAGATGCCGCCTAGCCCAGTACGCTATCTGAAATAGGAGCGACGTAAATTGAACAAATGTGATAGAATTTTGCTAAATTCTTAAATTAACCATAATATGAAATGATCTAATCGGGTCTCTGTTTGCCCTACCCTAGAAGTTTAATAGTGCATTTCACTTGTCATTTCATGCGCTTTGAGATGCCGCTAAGCCCAATAAGCTATCTGTAATAGGAGCGACGTAAATTTTACAAATGTGATAGAATATCGCAGAATTCTTAAATTAACCATAATATAAAATGATCTAATCGGGTCTCTGCTTGCCCTACCCTAGAAGTTTAATAGTGAATTTTAGTCGCCATTTCATGCGCTTTGAGATGCCGCTTCGCCCAATACGCTATCTGAAATGGGAGCGACGTAAATTGAACAAATGTGATAGAATTTCCCTGAAATCTTATATTAAACAAAATATAAAATGATCTAATCGGGTCTCTGATTGCCCTATCATAGAAGATTAGTAGTGCATTTTACTCACCATTCCACGCGCTTTAAGATGCCGCCTAGCCCAGTACGCTATCTGAAATATGAGCGACGTAAGTTGAACAAATGTGATAGAATTACGCTGCATTCTTATATTAACCGTAATATAAAATGATGTAATCGGGCCTCTGTTTGCCTTACCCTAGAAGTTTAATAGTGCATTATACTCGCCATTTCATGCGCTTCGAGATGCCGCTTAGCCCAATACGCTATCTGAAATAGGAGCGACGTAAATTGAACAAATGTGATAGAATTTCGCTGAATTCTTAAATTAACCATAATGTGAAATGATCTAATCGGATCTCTGTTCGCCCTAGCCTAGAACTTTAATAGTGCATTTTATTCGCCATTTCATACGCTTTGAGATGCCGCTTTGCCGAATACGCTATCTGAAATAGGAGCGACGTAAATTGAACAAATGTGATAGAATTTTGCTGAATTCTTAAATTAACCATAATATAAAATGATCTAATCGGGTGTCTGTTTGCCCTACCCTAGAAGCTTAATATTGTATTTTACTCGCCATTTCATGCGCTTTGAGGTGCCGCTTAACCCAATACGCTATCTGCAATAGGAGCGACGTAAATTGAACAAATGTGATAGAATATCGCTGAATTCTTAAATTAACTATAATATAAAATGATCTAATCGGGTCACTGATTGCCCTACCCTAGAAGTTTAATAGTGCATTTTACTCGCCATTTCATGCGCTTTGAGATGCCGGTCAGCCCAATAGGCTAACTGAAATAGGAGCGACGTAAATTGAACAAATGTGATAGAATTTCGCTGAATTCTTAAATTAACCATAATATAAAATGATCTAATCGGGTCTCTGTTTGCCCTATCATAGAAGATTAGTAGTGCATTTTACTCGCCATTCCACGCGCTTTAAGATGCCGCCTGGCCCAGTACGCCATCTGAAATAGGAGCGACGTAACTTGAACAAATGTGATAGAATTTCGCTGAATTCTTATATTAACCATAATATAAAATGATCTAATCGGGTATCTGTTTGCCTTATCCTAGAAGTTTAAAAGTGTATTATACTCGTCATTTCATGCGCTTCGTGATGCCGCTTAACCCAACACGCTATCTGCAATAGGAGCGACGTAAATTGAACAAACGTGATAGAATTTTGCTGAATTAATAAATTAACCATAGTACAAAATGATCTAATCGGGTCTCTGTTTGCCCTACCCTAGAAGTTTAATAGTGCATTTTGCTCGCCATTTCATGCGCTTTGAGATGCCGCTTAGCACAATACGCTATCTGAAATAGGAGCGACGTAAATTGAACAAATGTGATAGAATTTCGCTGAATTCTTAAATTAACCATAATATGAAATGATCTAATCGGGTCTCTGTTTGCCCTACCCTAGAAGTTTAATAGTGCATTTCACTCGTCATTTCATGCGCTTTGAGATGCCGCTAAGCCCAATAAGCTATCTGTAATAGGAGCGACGTAAATTTTACAAATGTGATAGAATATCGCTGAATTCTTAAATTAACCATAATATAAAATGATCTAATCGGGTCTCTGCTTGCCCTACCCTAGAAGTTTAATAGTGAATTTTAGTCGCCATTTCATGCGCTTTGAGATGCCGCTTCGCCCAATAGGCTATCTGTAATAGGAGCGACGTAAATTTTACAAATGTGATAGAATTTCGTTGAATTCTTATATTAACCAAAATATAAAATGATCTAATCGGGTCTCTGTTTGCACTACCCTAGAAGTTTAATAGTGCATTCTACTCGCCATTTCATGCGCTTTGAGATGCCGCTTAGCCCAATACGCTATCTGAAATTTGAGCGACGTAAATTGAACAAATGTGATAGAATTTCCCTGAAATCTTATCTTAAACAAAATATAAAATGATCTAATCGGGTCTGTGAATGCCCTATCATAGAAGCTTAATAGTGCATTTTACTCGCCATTCCACGCGGATTAAGATGCCGGCTAGCCCAGTACGCTAACTGAAATAGGAGCGACGTAATTTGAAGAAATGTGATAGAATTACGCTGTATTCTTATATTAACCGTAATATAAAATGAACTAATCGGGTCTCCGTTTGCCTTATCCTAGAAGTTTAATAGCGCATTTTACGCGCCATTTCATGCGCTTTGAGGTGCCGCTTAAACCAATACGCTATCTGCAATAGGAGCGACGTAAATTGAACAAATGTGATAGAATATCGCTGAATTCTTAAAGTAACTATAATATAAAATGATCTAATCGGGTCACTGATTGCCCTACCCTAGAAGTTTAATAGTGCATTTTACTCGCCATTTCATGCGCTTTGAGATGCCGCTTAGCCCAATACGCTATCGGAAATATGAGCGACGTAAATTGAACAAATGTGATAGAATTTCGCTGAATTCTTATATTAACAAAAATATAAAATGATCTAATCGGGTCTCTGTTTGCCTTATCCTAGAAGTTTAGTATTGCATTTTACTCGCCATTTCATGCGCTTTGAGATGCCGCTTAGCCCAATACGCTATCAGATACAGGTGCGACGTAAATTGAACAAATGTGATAGAATTTCGCTGAATTCTTAAATTAACTATAATATAAAATGATCTAATCGGGTCACTGATTGCCCTATTATAGAAGTTTAATAGTGCATTTTACTCGCCATTCCACGCGCTTTAAGATGCCGGCCAGCCCAGTATGCTATCTGAAATAGGAGCGACGTAATTTGTAGAAATGTGATAGAATTACGCTGAATTCTTATATTAACCGTAATATAAAATGATCTAATCGGGTCTCTGTTTGCCCTACCCTAGAAGTTTAATAGTCCATTTTATTCGCCATTTCATGCGCTTTGAGATGCCGGTTAGCCCAATACGCTAACTGAAATAGGAGCGACGTAAATAGAACAAATGTGATTGGATTTCCCTGAAATCTTATATTAAACAAAATATAAAATGATCTAATCGGGTCTCTGACTGCCCTATCATTGAAGTTTAACACCGCATTTTACTCGCCATTCCACGCGCTTTAAGATGCCGCCTAGCCCAGTACGCTATCTGAAATAGGAGCGACGTAAATTGAACAGATGTGATAGAATTTTGCTGAATTCTTAAATTAACCATAATATAAAATGATCTAATCGGGTCTCTGTTTGCCCTACCATAGAAGTCTAATAGTGCATTTTACTCGCCATTTCATGCGCTTTGAGTTGCCGCTTAACCCAATACGCTATCTGAAATAGGAGCAACGAAAGTTGAACAAATGTGATAGAATTTCGCTGAAGTACTTTATTAACCAGAATGTAAAATGATCTAATCGGGTCTCTGTTCGCCCTAGCCTAGAAGTTTAATAGTGCATTTTATTCGCCATTTCAGGCGCTTTGTGATGCCGCGTAGGCCAATACGCTATCTGAAATAGGAGCGACGTAAATTGAACAAATGTGATAGAATCTCCCTGAATTCTTATATTAACCTTAATGTAAAATGATGTAATCGGGTCTGTGTTCGCCCTACCCTAGAAGTTTAATAGTGCATTTCACTCGTCATTTCATGCGCTTTCAGTTGCCGTTTAGCCCGATACGCTATCTGAAATAGGAGCGACGTAAATTGAACAAATGTGATAGAATTTCCCTGAAATCTTATATTAAACAAAATATAAAATGATCTATTCGGGTCTCTGAGTGCCCTATCATAGAAGATTAGTAGTGCATTTTACTCGCCATTCCACGCGCTTTAAGATGCCGCCTAGCCCAGTACGCTATCTGAAATAGGAGCGACGTAACTTGAACAAATGTGATAGAATTACGCTGCATTCTTATATTAACCGTAATATAAAATGATCTAACCGGGTATCTGTTTGCCCTATCCTAGAAGTTTAATAGTGCATTATACTCGCCATTTCATGCGCTTCGAGATGCCGCTTAGCTCAATACGCTATCTGATATAGGAGCGACGAAAGTTGAACAAATGTGATAGAATTTCGCTGAATTATTTTATTAACCAGAATGTAAAATGATCTAATCTGGTCTCTGTTCGCCCTACCATAGAAGTCTTATAGTGCATTTCACTCGCCATTTCATGCGCTTTGAGATGCCGCTTAGCCCAATACGCTATCTGAAATAGGAGCGACCTAAATGAGCGAATGTGATAGAATTTTGCTGAATTCTTAAATTAACCATAATATAAAATGATCTAATCGGGTCTCTGCTTGCCCTACCCTAGAAGTTTAAGAGTGCATTTTACTCGTCATTTCATGCGCTTTGAGATGCCGCTTTGGCCAATACGCTATCTGAAATAGGAGCGACGTAAATTGAACGAATGTGATAGAATTTCGCTCAATTCTTAAATTAACCATAATATAAAATGATCTAATCGGGTCTCTGTTTGCCCTACCCTAGAACTTTAATAGTGCATTTTACTCGTCATTTCATGCGCTTTGAGATGCCGCTTTGCCCAATACGCTATCTGAAATAGGAGCGACGTAAATTGAACAAATGTGATAGAATTTCATTGAATTCTTATATTAACCAAAATATAAAATGATCTAATCGGGTCTCTGATTGCCCTAGCATAGAAGTTTAATAGTGCATTTTACTCGCCATTCCGAGCGCTTTAAGATGCCGCATAGCCCAATACGCTATCTGAAATAGGAGCGACGTAAATTGAACAAATGTGATAGAATTTCGCTGAATTCTTAAATTAACTATTATATAAAATGATCTCATTGGGTCACTGATTGCCCTACCCTAGAAGTTTAATAGTGCATTTTACTTGCCATTTCATGCGCTTTGAGATGCGGCTTAGCCCAATACGCTATCTGAAATATGAGCGACGTAAATTGAACAAATGTGATAGAATTTCGCTGAATTCATATATTAACCATAATATAAAATGATCTAATCGGGTATCTGTTTGCCTTATCCTAGAAGTTTAATAGTGCATTATTCTCGCCATATCATGCGCTTCGAGATGCCGCTTAACCCAACACGCTATCTGCAATAGGAGCGACGTAAATTGAACAAACGTGATAGAATTTTGCTGAATTCTTAAATTAACCATAGTACAAAATGATCTAATCGGGTCTCTGTTTGCCCTACCCTAGAAGTTTAATAGTGCATTTTGCTCGCCATTTCATGCGCTTTGAGATGCCGCTTAGCCCAATACGCTATCTGAAATAGGAGCGACGTAAATTGAACAAATGTGATAGAATATCGCTGATTTCTTAAATTAACTGTAATATAAAATGATCTAATCGGGTCACTGATTGCCCTACCCTAGAAGTTTAATAGTGCATTGTACTCGCCATTTCATGCGCTTTGAGATGCCGCTTAGCCCAATACGCTATCGGAAATATGAGCGACGTAAATTGAACAAATGTGATAGAGTTTCGCTGAATTCTTATATTAGCAAAAATATAAAATGATATAATCGGGTCTCTGTTTGCATTATCCTAGAAGTTTAGTATTGCATTTTACTCGCCATTTTATGCGCTTTGAGATGCCGCTTAGCCCAATACGCTATCTGAAATAGGAGCGACGTAAATTGAACAAATGTGATAGGATTTCCCTGAAATCTTATATTAAACAAAATATAAAATGATCTAATCGGGTCTCTGACTGCCCTATCATTGAAGTTTAACAGTGCATTTTACTCGCCACTCCACGCGCTTTAGGATGCCGCCTAGCCCAGTACGCTATCCGAAATAGGAGCGACGCAAATTGAACAAATGTGATAGAATTTTGCTGAATTCTTAAATTAACCATAATATAAAATGATCTAATCGGGTCTCTGTTTGCCCTACCCTAGAAGTTTAATAGTGCATTTTACTCGCCATTTCATGCGCTTTGAGATGCCGCTTAACCCAATACGCTATCTGAAATAGGAGCAACGAAAGTGAACAAATGTGATAGAATTTCGCTGAATTATTTTATTAACCAGAATGTAAAATGATCTAATCGGGTCTCTGTTCGCCCTAGCCTTGAAGTTTAATAGTGCATTTTATTCGCCATTTCATGCGCTTTGTGATGCCGCGTAGCCCAATACGCTATCTGAAATAGGAGCGACGTAAATTGAACAAATGTGATAAAATTTCCCTGAATTCTCATATTAACCTTAATGTAAAATGATCTAATCGGGTCTGTGTTCGCCCTACCCTAGAAGTTTAATAGTGCATTTCACTCGTCATTTCATGCGTTTTCAGTTGCCGCTTAGCCCGATACGCTATCTGAAATAGGAGCGACGTAAATTGAACAAATGTGATAGAATTTCCCTGAAATCTTATATTAAACAAAATATAAAATGATCTATTCGGGTCTCTGATTGCCCTATCATAGAAGATTAGTAGTGCATTTTACTCGCCATTCCACGCGCTTTAAGATGCCGCCTAGCCCAGTACGCTATCTGAAATAGGAGCGACGTAACTTGAACAAATGTGATAGAATTACGCTGCATTCTTATATTAACCGTAATATAAAATGATCTAACCGGGTATCTGTTTGCCCTATCCTAGAAGTTTAATAGTGCATTTTACTCGCCATTTCATGCGCTTTGAGATGCCGCTTTGCCCAATACGCTATCTGAAATAGGAGCGACGTAAATTGCACGAATGTGATAGAATTTCGCTCGATTCTTAAATTAACCATAATATACAATGATCTAATCGGGTCTCTGTTTGCCCTACCCTAGAACTTTAATAGTGCATTTTACTCGTCATTTCATGCGCTTTGAGATGCCGCTAAACCTAATACGCTATCTGAAATTGGAGCGATATAAGTTGAACAAATGTGATAGAATTTCGCTGAATTCTTTTATTAACCATAATGTAAAATGATCTAATCTGGTCTCTGTTCGCCCTACCATAGAAGTCTTATAGTGCATTTCACTCGCCATTTCATGCGCTTTGAGATGCCGCTTAGCCCAACACGCTATCTGAAATAGGAGCGAGCTAAATTGAACGAATGTGATAGAATTTTGCTGAATTCTTAAATTAACCATAATATAAAATGATCTAATCGGGTCTCTGCTTGCCCTAACCTAGAAGTTTAATAGTGCATTTTACTCGTCATTTCATGCGCTTTGAGATGCCGCTTAGCCGAATACGCTATCTGGAATAGGAGCGACGTAAATTGAACAAATGTGATACTATTTCCCTGAAATCTTATATTAAACAAAATATAAAATGATCTAATCGGGTCTCTGATTGCCCTATCATAGAAGTTTAGTAGTGCATTTTACTCGCCATTCCACGCGCTTTAAGGTGCCGCCTAGCCCAGTACGATATCTGAAATAGGAGCGACGTAAGTTGAACAAATGTGATAGAATTTTGCTGAATTCTTAAATTAACCATAATATAAAAAGATCTAATCGGGTCTCTGTTTGCCCTACCCTAGAAGTTTAATAGTGCATTTTAGTCGCCATTTCATGCGCTTTGAGATCCGGCTTAGCCCAATACGCTACCTGAAATAGGAGCGACGTAAATTGAACAAATGTGATAGAATTTCCCTGAAATCTTATATTAATCAAAATATAAAATGATCTAATCGGGTCTCTGATTGCCCTATCATAGAAGATTAGTAGTGCATTTTACTCGCCATTCCACGCGCTTTGAGATGCCGCCTAGCCCAGTACCCTATCTGAAATAGGAGCGTCGTAACTTGAACAAATGTGATAGAATTACACTGAATTCTTATATTAACCGTAATATAAAATGAACTAATCGGGTCTCCGTTTGCCTTATCCTAGAAGTTTAATAGCGCATTTTACGCGCCATTTCATGCGCTTTGAGGTGCCGCTTAAACCAATACGCTATCTGCAATAGGAGCGACGTAAATTGAACAAATGTGATAGAATATCGCTGAATTCTTAAAGTAACTATAATATAAAATGATCTAATCGGGTCACTGATTGCCCTACCCTAGAAGTTTAATAGTGCATTTTACTCGCCATTTCATGCGCTTTGAGATGCCGCTTAGCCCAATACGCTATCGGAAATATGAGCGACGTAAATTGAACAAATGTGATAGAATTTCGCTGAATTCTTATATTAACAAAAATATAAAATGATCTAATCGGGTCTCTGTTTGCCTTATCCTAGAAGTTTAGTATTGCATTTTACTCGCCATTTCATGCGCTTTGAGATGCCGCTTAGCCCAATACGCTATCAGATACAGGTGCGACGTAAATTGAACAAATGTGATAGAATTTCGCTGAATTCTTAAATTAACTATAATATAAAATGATCTAATCGGGTCACTGATTGCCCTATTATAGAAGTTTAATAGTGCATTTTACTCGCCATTCCACGCGCTTTAAGATGCCGGCCAGCCCAGTATGCTATCTGAAATAGGAGCGACGTAATTTGTAGAAATGTGATAGAATTACGCTGAATTCTTATATTAACCGTAATATAAAATGATCTAATCGGGTCTCTGTTTGCCCTACCCTAGAAGTTTAATAGTCCATTTTATTCGCCATTTCATGCTCTTTGAGATGCCGGTTAGCCCAATACGCTAACTGAAATAGGAGCGACGTAAATAGAACAAATGTGATTGGATTTCCCTGAAATCTTATATTAAACAAAATATAAAATGATCTAATCGGGTCTCTGACTGCCCTATCATTGAAGTTTAACACCGCATTTTACTCGCCATTCCACGCGCTTTAAGATGCCGCCTAGCCCAGTACGCTATCTGAAATAGGAGCGACGTAAATTGAACAAATGTGATAGAATTTTGCTGAATTCTTAAATTAACCATAATATAAAATGATCTAATCGGGTCTCTGTTTGCCCTACCATAGAAGTCTAATAGTGCATTTTACTCGCCATTTCATGCGCTTTGAGATGCCGCTTAACCCAATACGCTATCTGAAATAGGAGCAACGAAAGTTGAACAAATGTGATAGAATTTCGCTGAAGTACTTTATTAACCAGAATGTAAAATGATCTAGTCGGGTCTCTGTTCGCCCTAGCCTAGAAGTTTAATAGTGCATTTTATTCGCCATTTCAGGCGCTTTGTGATGCCGCGTAGGCCAATACGCTATCTGAAATAGGAGCGACGTAAATTGAACAAATGTGATAGAATCTCCCTGAATTCTTATATTAACCTTAATGTAAAATGATGTAATCGGGTCTGTGTTCGCCCTACCCTAGAAGTTTAATAGTGCATTGCACTCGTCATTTCATGCGCTTTCAGTTGCCGTTTAGCCCGATACGCTATCTGAAATAGGAGCGACGTAAATTGAACAAATGTGATAGAATTTCCCTGAAATCTTATATTAAACAAAATATAAAATGATCTATTCGGGTCTCTGAGTGCCCTATCATAGAAGATTAGTAGTGCATTTTACTCGCCATTCCACGCGCTTTAAGATGCCGCCTAGCCCAGTACGCTATCTGAAATAGGAGCGACGTAACTTGAACAAATGTGATAGAATTACGCTGCATTCTTATATTAACCGTAATATAAAATGATCTAACCGGGTATCTGTTTGCCCTATCCTAGAAGTTTAATAGTGCATTATACTCGCCATTTCATGCGCTTCGGATGCGCTTAGCTCAATACGCTATCTGATATAGGAGCGACGAAAGTTGAACAAATGTGATAGAATTTCGCTGAATTATTTTATTAACCAGAATGTAAAATGATCTAATCTGGTCTCTGTTCGCCCTACCATAGAAGTCTTATAGTGCATTTCACTCGCCATTTCATGCGCTTTGAGATGCCGCTTAGCCCAATACGCTATCTGAAATAGGAGCGACCTAAATTGAGCGAATGTGATAGAATTTTGCTGAATTCTTAAATTAACCATAATATAAAATGATCTAATCGGGTCTCTGCTTGCCCTACCCTAGAAGTTTAAGAGTGCATTTTACTCGTCATTTCATGCGCTTTGAGATGCCGCTTTGGCCAATACGCTATCTGAAATAGGAGCGACGTAAATTGAACGAATGTGATAGAATTTCGCTCAATTCTTAATTAACCATAATATAAAATGATCTAATCGGGTCTCTGTTTGCCCTACCCTAGAACTTTAATAGTGCATTTTACTCGTCATTTCATGCGCTTTGAGAATGCCGCTTTGCCCAATACGCTATCTGAAATAGGAGCGACGTAAATTGAACAAATGTGATAGAATTTCATTGAATTCTTATATTAACCAAAATATAAAATGATCTAATCGGGCTCTGATTGCCCTAGCATAGAAGTTTAATAGTGCATTTTACTCGCCATTACAAGCGCTTTAAGATGCCGCATAGCCAATACGCTATCTGAAATAGGAGCGACGTAAATTGAACAAATGTGATAGAATTTCGCTGAATTCTTAAATTAACTATTATATAAAATGATCTCATTGGGTCACTGATTGCCCTACCCTAGAAGTTTAATAGTGCATTTTACTTGCCATTTCATGCGCTTTGAGATGCGGCTTAGCCCAATACGCTATCTGACATATGAGCGACGTAAATTGAACAAATGTGATAGAATTTCGCTGAATTCATATATTAACCATAATATAAAATGATCTAATCGGGTATCTGTTTGCCTTATCCTAGAAGTTTAATAGTGCATTATTCTCGCCATATCATGCGCTTCGAGATGCCGCTTAACCCAACACGCTATCTGCAATAGGAGCGACGTAAATTGAACAAACGTGATAGAATTTTGCTGAATTCTTAAATTAACCATAGTACAAAATGATCTAATCGGGTCTCTGTTTGCCCTACCCTAGAAGTTTAATAGTGCATTTTGCTCGCCATTTCATGCGCTTTGAGATGCGCTTAGCCCAATACGCTATCTGAAATAGGAGCGACGTAAATTGAACAAATGTGATAGAATATCGCTGATTTCTTAATTAACTGTAATATAAAATGATCTAATCGGGTCACTGATTGCCCTACCCTAGAAGTTTAATAGTGCATTGTACTCGCCATTTCATGCGCTTTGAGATGCCGCTTAGCCCAATACGCTATCGGAAATATGAGCGACGTAAATTGAACAAATGTGATAGAGTTTCGCTGAATTCTTATATTAGCAAAAATATAAAATGATATAATCGGGTCTCTGTTTGCATTATCCTAGAAGTTTAGTATTGCATTTTACTCGCCATTTTATGCGCTTTGAGATGCCGCTTAGCCCAATACGCTATCTGAAATAGGAGCGACGTAAATTGAACAAATGTGATAGGATTTCCCTGAAATCTTATATTAAACAAAATATAAAATGATCTAATCGGGTCTCTGACTGCCTATCATTGAAGTTTAACAGTGCATTTTACTCGCCACTCCACGCGCTTTAGGATGCCGCCTAGCCCAGTACGCTATCCGAAATAGGAGCGACGCAAATTGAACAAATGTGATAGAATTTTGCTGAATTCTTAAATTAACCATAATATAAAATGATCTAATCGGGTCTCTGTTTGCCCTACCCTAGAAGTTTAATAGTGCATTTTACTCGCCATTTCATGCGCTTTGAGATGCCGCTTAACCCAATACGCTATCTGAAATAGGAGCAACGAAAGTTGAACAAATGTGATAGAATTTCGCTGAATTATTTTATTAACCAGAATGTAAAATGATCTAATCGGGTCTCTGTTCGCCCTAGCCTTGAAGTTTAATAGTGCATTTTATTCGCCATTTCATGCGCTTTGTGATGCCGCGTAGCCCAATACGCTATCTGAAATAGGAGCGACGTAAATTGAACAAATGTGATAAAATTTTCCCTGAATTCTCATATTAACCTTAATGTAAAATGATCTAATCGGGTCTGTGTTCGCCCTACCCTAGAAGTTTAATAGTGCATTTCACTCGTCATTCATGCGTTTTCAGTTGCCGCTTAGCCCAATACGCTATCTGAAATAGGAGCGACGTAAATTGAACAAATGTGATAGAATTTCCCTGAAATCTTATATTAAACAAAATATAAATGATCTATTCGGGTCTCTGATTGCCCTATCATAGAAGATTAGTAGTGCATTTTACTCGCCATTCCACGCGCTTTAAGATGCCGCCTAGCCCAGTACGCTATCTGAAATAGGAGCGACGTAACTTGAACAAATGTGATAGAATTACGCTGCATCTTATATTAACCGTAATATAAAATGATCTAACCGGGTATCTGTTTGCCCTATCCTAGAAGTTTAATAGTGCATTTTACTCGCCATTTCATGCGCTTTGAGATGCCGCGTAGCCCAATACGCTATCTGAAATAGGAGCGACGTAAATTGCACGAATGTGATAGAATTTCGCTCGATTCTTAATTAACCATAATATACAATGATCTAATCGGGTCTCTGTTTGCCCTACCCTAGAACTTTAATAGTGCATTTTACTCGTCATTTCATGCGCTTTGAGATGCCGCTAACCTAATACGCTATCTGAAATTGGAGCGATATAAGTTGAACAAATGTGATAGAATTTCGCTGAATTCTTTTATTAACCATAATGTAAAATGATCTAATCTGGTCTCTGTTCGCCTACCATAGAAGTCTTATAGTGCATTTCACTCGCCATTTCATGCGCTTTGAGATGCCGCTAGCCCAACACGCTATCTGAAATAGGAGCGAGCTAAATTGAACGAATGTGATAGAATTTTGCTGAATTCTTAATTAACCATAATATAAAATGATCTAATCGGGTCTCTGCTTGCCCTAACCTAGAAGTTTAATAGTGCATTTTACTCGTCATTTCATGCGCTTTGAGATGCCGCTTAGCCGAATACGCTATCTGGAATAGGAGCGACGTAAATTGAACAAATGTGATACTATTTCCCTGAAATCTTATATTAAACAAAATATAAAATGATCTAATCGGGTCTCTGATTGCCCTATCATAGAAGTTTAGTAGTGCATTTTACTCGCCATTCCACGCGCTTTAAGTTGCCGCCTAGCCCAGTACGATATCTGAAATAGGAGCGACGTAAGTTGAACAAATGTGATAGAATTTTGCTGAATTCTTAATTAACCATAATATAAAAAGATCTAATCGGGTCTCTGTTTGGCCCTACCCTAGAAGTTTAATAGTGCATTTTAGTCGCCATTTCATGCGCTTTGAGATCCGGCTTAGCCCAATACGCTACCTGAAATAGGAGCGACGTAAATTGAACAAATGTGATAGAATTTCCCTGAAATCTTATATTAATCAAATATAAAATGATCTAATCGGGTCTCTGATTGCCCTATCATAGAAGATTAGTAGTGCATTTTACTCGCCATTCCACGCACTTTAAGATGCCGCCTAGCCCAGTACCCTATCTGAAATAGGAGCGTCGTAACTTGAACAAATGTGTGATAGAATTACACTGAATTCTTATATAACCGTAATATAAAATGATCTAATCGGGTCTCTGTTTGCCTTATCCTAGAAGTTTAATAGCGCATTTTACTCGCCATTTCATGCGCTTTGAGAAGCCGCTTAGCCCAATGCGCTATCTGGAATAGGAGCGACGTAATTGAACAAATGTGATAGAATTTCCGTGAATTCTTATATTAACCTTAATGTAAAATGATCCAATCGGGTCTCTGTTCGCCCTACCATAGAAGTCTAATAGTGCATTTCACTCGCGATTTCATGCGCCTTGAGATGCCGCTTAGCCCAATACGCTATCTGAAATAGGAGCGACGTAAATTGAACAAATGTGATAGAATTTCGCTGAATTCGTAAATTAACTATAATATAAAATGATCTAATCGGGTCATTGATTGCCCTATCATAGAAGTTTAATAGTGCATTTTACTCGCCATTCCACGCGCTTAAGATGCCGGCAGCCCAGTACGCTATCTGAAATAGGAGCGACGTAATTTGAAGAAAGTGATGGAATACGCTGAATTCTTATATTAACCGTAATATAAAATGATCTAGTCGGGTCTCTGTTTGCCCTACCCTAGAAGTTAATAGTCCATTTTATTCGCCATTCCATGCGCTTTGAGATGCGGTTAGCCCATACGCTAACTGAAATAGGAGCGACGTAAATAGAACAAATGTGATAGGATTTCCGTGAAATCTTATATTAAACAAAATATAAAATGATCTAATCGGGTCTCTGACTGCCCTATCATTGATGTTTAACAGTGCATTTTACTCGCCATTCCACGCGATTTAAGATGCCGCCTAGCCCAGTACGCTATCTGAAATAGGAGCGACGTAAATTCAACAAATGTGATAGAATCTTGCTGATTCCTTAAATTAAACAAAATATAAAATGATCTAATCGGGTCTCTGTTTGCCCTACCCTAGAAGTTTAATAGTCCATTTTATTCGCCATTTCATGCGCTTTGAGATGCCGGTTAGCCCAATAC